>PISX010010239.1:0-71266 GCA_004024625.1 Mellivora capensis
AAGGTCGATACATCCAGCTACAACCATTCAGCCAACTCTCACCAAAATGACTAGGAGGAGGAATGCCCAACAGAAGAAAAATTCAGAGGATGGGCCCTCTGCAACAGAGCTAATGGCTACCAACATAGACATTATGTCGGAAAGGGATTTCAGGCTAACAATTATCCAGGCAATAGCGAGGTTGGAGAAAACCATGGACAACCAAATGGAATTGATTAGGGCAGAACTGAGAGCCACTAGGCATGATGTTCAAAAAATTATTGAGAAACATATAGTTTGTATCATATTGTCACTTATCATAATCACAGATTTGCCAAAGTAAGTGGAGGAAATCGTTATTGTACGATATGGCTCAGACTCCATAGAGTCTTAACAGTGGGCTATAATTGGAGTGATTTTTTGGTTCTGTGAACTTATTTGCAAATAGGAGGACATGAAACAGCCAATGACAGAAGAAAAGCTCTACTCACACGTCTTTTGGGAGTAGAGCTATGCTGGGCAATTCTTGCCTGACCCTCACTATGTCCCACCTGGACAACTGCTGTGACACCATCTACAGCAGCCAGCCTCCAGGACGGCACCCAGTAATTCTCACCTCTTGATATTCACAGCCAAAATGAATAGTACTGAGCTGTGTAACCCCTGGAGAATTGTAGGAATGACAAGGCTAGGTCATAAAAAAACCGCTGTGGCTTCCACCTTGCTCTTTCCTGAATCACTTACTCTGGGGAAAGTCAGCTGCCATGTTATGAGGACACCCAAGAAGCCCTATGGAGAGGTCCACATGGCAAGACACTGGGCCTCCTGCCGACAAGTATGTGAGCAAGCCACCTTGTAGGTGGAGTCTGCAGGCCGGGTCAAGTCTATGGATGACCACAGGCCTGGTCAACATTCTGACTGTAATCTCCGGAGCTGGAACCACCCAACTACGCCACTCCTGGATTCCCGACCCAGATAGAACAGGAGAGAATAAACACAGATGGTCATTTTTGGTTGCCAGTTGTTGGGGCAATTTGTTGCACAGCAGTAAGTACCTCATATACCTAAATAATCTCCCTTCTGGGAGCCTCCACTCTTGTCTTCCTGCCCAAGATACATACTCACAGCAGCCAGGATGGCTATCTCTTTGAAAGGTAACCAGATCACAGTACTCCTCTGATCAGAACCCTCCAAAGCCTTCATCTCTCTTAGAATAAAACCCAGAGTCTTTCCTATCTGGCCCTGACCACATGGGTGAGCATATTTCTCTTATTGACAACAGCCTTCTTGAACACACCTGGCTTGTTCTCACCTCTGGGCTTTTGCATTAGGTGTTCCCTCTGCTCAGAATGCTCTTTCCCTAGATTTTTGCATGCCCAGTTCCTTCTTATTTTTCAACTGCAGTTTGAAAAAGCCTTTCCATATCCACCAATCTAAAATAGCCTGCCCATCACTCAGTTACATTTTCTTCTTTGCACTTATCACTGCTGATGTGTATTGATTTAACCTGTCCCCTGCCCCTGCCCCTGGAATAGAAACCCCACCTTTTAAAAGGCTGATGCCTATTGCCTTTCACGAGGTCTCATGTGCAGTTGGCTTTTAGTAAGGGATTTGTTGAAAAAATGAATGAAGGAATGACAAAAATTTCCTGACTTAGAAAAGGAGACTGTAGTAAGTTGTTAGAATCTGCAAAACAGGTGAATACGTCAAAGTTAAAATTATGCTATCACAAAACCGTTCAGAGGGTGAAGAGATGGTACTCAGTGTTTTTAATGATTCTGGGTTGTGATACCCTCGCTTGCCACCCCGTGGACAGGGTAAGGAGAGAGCATAACTGTAATGGGACAGGAAAAGGGTATCCTGGAAATTGTATGAACTGTAGTTCTTTTCCATCCTTATTCTTTTTTTTTTTTTTTAAGATTTCATTTATTTATTTGATAGAGATCACAAGTAGGCAGAGAGAGAGAGGGAAGCAGGCTCCCCGCTGAGCAGAGAGCCCGACGCAGGCTCGATCCCAGGATCCTGAGACCATGACCCGAGCCGAAGGCAGAGACCCAACCCACTGAGACACCTAGGCGCCCCTCCATCCTTATTCTTGAAAAATATTCAGTTTTGCACAATAATCTCTCCAGGTTTAAGAGAAAGATAATTAGCTATCCTGCCTCCCTCCCCCAAAAGATTATCTAAAAAGACATTATATTAAATATTGATATATGAAAGTGAGGGAGTCCAAGAAGTTCATGGGAATATTTGATGTATAGTTAGTCCCTAAAGGGAAAAACGTGAGAGAATGCTAAAGGAAAGGGCCACAGTTAAACTGTGGAAGTGTCCCACACACCATACACCACCAGCATCGTCATAAATGCCACCGGCCCTGACCTCATTGTGTCTTAGTTGCACTGTTGGTTTTAACTAGCATAAATCAGCAATCTAATTTCCTTCCTTCCTTCCGTTCATCTTTCAATCCAATAAAATACAACTATTGATATTTTGATGAGCTCTGACGTCATGGATAGGATATGGTATAGCAGAGCCTGTGATAAAAAGGGCGGGTGGAGGTTCCATGCAAGGCCCAGCCTAGAATTCTGATGTGCTTCAGCGTCTGTTGGATTTTAGAGTGAACAAATTGGTCCTATCATTTCTGTTTGAAAATTTCAAGCTGAACCCCACTGAATAGGAACCTGCAGTGAAACAGGCCACCACCCGTGGAAACTCACTGGATTTACCTCTGGCAGAAAGACAATGCAACGAAGTACCATGAACCTGGAGAAAGGATGGCTTTTTAATAGAACAAACACATTAAAACCTCAACCTCGTACCATAATTGGATTTTATTCATGTACCTGGCTCTTGTTATTTCTGATATTTAAATAATCAAAGTGACCTAAACAATAAGGAGGCAAGCAGAGCTGTGGAAAACAAGAACAGAAGGTCGGCAGGAACATTTTGGGCAGGTCAGTGTCTCACCAGCAAGGGTGGGGAGTGATGGGGTTGGAAATAGGCGCTGCTCCCTCCTTTTCTATGGATTAAATGCAAGGGAGAGGGAAAGGCATCATCTCGTGAACGTGACTTACTGACAGAGGAATGAGTGCATTGTACATTTCTAAGCAAGAAAAAGGCATAGAACAGTAGGTGCACAGATTCATTTTATAAAAGAACAAAGCAGTACAACAAAACAGATTTGTGTGTGTTCTCATATGCATAGTAAGAAGGTCTGAGAAAGACACAGGCTAAATTATTCAAGGTCATCTGAGGACTGGAGTGGGTGATGGGACATGTGCGGGGGGACAGACTTTGACCTGACTTCATATATCTCTGGGAAGCCTTCCGTGAGCTGGCTTGGCAGAGAGCTGATAGGTAGGATTTCTGGTGTCCCAGGCAGGGTAGATATTCCAAGAAAACCCCACATACTATGCCTTGATCTGGGTGTAGAAAGCAGTCTCTGTTACAGGGCATGGGGAGTTCAGGAGAAGAAGAAATTCAAGAATCAAATCGGTAGGACAATTTAAACCAGTGCTTTACATAATGGCTAGAAATAGGAATGAGGTCCACATTTGTCTTGCAGAAGACAAATCCGTTGTGTCATTATCCCTTTTCTTACTTTCTTTTTTGGGTCAGAACAAAGAAATCAGTGACATTTGAAAACAAAGGAATATTCTGGCACTAGTCCAAGAGAGAGACTCTGAATCCTAGTCCATCAAATTCCTGTCTACCTGAGTGCCAGATTATTTGGCTTTTCACCTGGCCTTTCTGCAGGATCCCACCTTACAACCCATTGAAATCTGAAGGGAATTTCTTTGGATCTGAGTGGCAGCCTGGGGTACTCGAACCTGGGCTTCAGCCAGCCAGTACCGCAGGGGGAAGGAGCCCGTGGAAGAAGGGTCAGAACAAAGGTGGGTCGGAGGCAAGGAGGGGGACATACAGTCATGTCTGATGGATGCCATGTAGAGATGGTGTCACAACAGAATAAGGCAGCTCCAATGACTTATAAATAAACCCTATCTCCCAACCCTTACAGGGAGGGAAAAGATCTGTGCGAGGGAGAATCCAGCCAGTTTCGTTTCCCTAGAGAATAAAGGCAGAAGCATGGGCTGATTTTTGTGATGACAGATCAATCACCGTGTTGTTTCCTGGGAGAGTTAGCTTGGTGATACCTGGTCTCCCTGGCAGAGCCTGAACCCCTGAAACTTACCAAGGGAGTCAGGGCAAGAAAATGAGGGGAATCTCCAAGACAAGCAGCTGTTTAGAGATCTGACCCCCTTGTAGATCTGGTTCTAGGGATCCTGTCCATTCAGCCAAGGATTAGAAAATTCGCAAAGCAAACATCAGTGCATTCTGCATAGGGCTTTTCTAAAGCACTGGGCAATTCCATAAGGTCAGGGAGCAGAGGGCACAAGAGGATAATTCAGAGAAGGGGGGTCAGCCTCCTGACTTTTCTGGGGTGCACCAGAGAGGAGAACCTAGGGTGTGTGTGAGTGCAGGCTCCTGTGTGTGTGTGTGTGTGTGTGTGTGTGTGTGTGCGTGCGCGCGCGCAAGTGTGTGTGGGAGGGGCTCAGGGCTGGTTTGGCAAGGAAGGCTTCTCACCATTTCTCTTCCGTGCCTCCTCCTTTGTCACTTTCTGCTGTGCCATGACATTCTGGGGCGAGCGCCTCCCTGAGCTGGGCTTCCCTGATTCGTTGCTGATGACAGAGCCATTCTCACTGGGCGACCTGCTGGAAGTAACCATAGCAACAGGAAGATGGTAAGTTCCGACTCCAGCAGCCTCCTCTCAAGGTTATTTTATTTGCAGTTTATGTCTGTCGCCTTTCATTCTGGCTTTATCCACAAAGAAGAAATGATACAGGAAAAGAAAAAAGAAAACAACAACAACAACAAAAAAACAAAACAAAACTAGCCCCACACTACTGCATGGGGTAAGCATCTGGCCATGGTGAAGTCTGTTGTTTACGGGAGTGCTTAGCTCTGCTGAGAAGTTCAGCGAGCGTGGCCCTCAGGTCCCATCTCTGTTCCATTAACCCCCAGTGACTGTGGAAGCGGTGGTGATGGCATTTGGAAGCATGCCCCCTTTTTAAAACACAGCACTCTGAAGAGGGTTGGAGAGCGCTGGACTAAGGGGGCATCTGCCGGGGACGTGCATAAGACACAAGTTTCTCTCTGGTGATTCCCTTTACGGAGTAGACCTTGACCACTAAATCTGAAGTCACTGCATCACCGAATTTGTCACTTTGCCTCCCACATGGGTGTCCGTGTGCACACATGTGCTCTGTAACTGCGCTAACGGGCGAACCAATCTGAGCTGTTCCGCCCTTCAGGAGGTGCTTCGTGGGCACCAGCTCTGCCGGGCGTCACGCCACATGTCCTGGTATACAGAGACACAAAGACGCGCCCCCCCCCCCCCATGTTCTCCAAGAGCTCCCCATCAGAAGAACCAGCTGGGTGCCAAGGGCTACGCAAATGGTTTCAGAACTCTTAGGGAATCATCGGGACAATTGTCACCCTTGTTTCGGTCTGGTGATTGTCACCCTCGCAAGTGAAGGATGTGAGGCTGGAGGAGGTGGGCGGTTTTGTGCCGGGCTGAGCTAGGAAGCGGCAGATCCGTCCTGGGAACCAGGGCTCCCCCTGCAGGTAGGGGCTCTCCCCACATGCCAGAGCACCTCTCCTTCACAGTCTCCTAAAACATCTGGATAAAGCCCTGGGGCAAGCCAGGGGCCGTCTCCCCTTTTCTTGGGGCCCATTCTGGTCTTCTGGGACTCTCTGGGAAATGGGCTTTTGGAGCCCCTGCTGTGGTTCGTGCTTCTTTAGGCCTCAGATTGTCATAAACACCAACTGCCTTCCCTTCTGTGGAGACAGTCAGGAGCAGGTATCCAGAGGCCCCATCGAACCCCTTATTCTTCTACCGTCAATGGTCCAAATTCAGAACATAAAGGTATCCAGCCCTTACGATGGAAGATGGGCTGGAATGACATGGAGCCCTTGACCAATAAGTAAGCAGCTTCTAAAGTGGATGCTCCTCTTTCTTCCCCTCCCTCCTCTTTCCCCATCCTCTGGGAACTTCAGCACCCCAAAACCACCACCAGTGAAAGGGCCCGCTCCCATCCATGGGATGAGGCCACATCTGCCCAGGGGTTCCACAGAACAACAGAGCCAAATGAGAGGGTCCTGGCCAACGTGCCTCAGGCCAGTTAGGTTTAGGAAGTCTTGTTTATTATCTTCCTTTTTCGGATGACCTAATGCACTTCAGCATATCCAAGGCCCCGATCAGTTCTGTAAAGAGACTCCTCTCCTTTGGTTTAATCCAGCATTTCCCGGTTTATTTGGTCCCAGATCTCTTTCACCATAAGACAGTAATACAAAGAATACAGCTTGGGAAAATATGGATAAGGTATTCATTTATCAAATATACATTATTTACCCAACAGCTATTTGATCACTGAGTCCTAGCTGTATACAGACACGTCCACAGAGAACACATAAGCCCTCAGATTGTTTTCAGAATGGCACCTCCTCTTCCAACTGGCTTTATTGGGACAGCAAGACTCTCACTGAGGTCCAGAGAGGAAGGAAGGGGAAAGGCTTCTTGTAACCTATTTTATGTTCACAAAATACTTAATGGTATTTGTAGCATTTGCATATTCTTTCTTCATTTGATCCTGAAACGATTCTCTATCTATTCTTTTCACTCCAGGGAAAGGCACGAATGAGCACATTTCTGGAGAGAAACTACACCTCTGCTTTATTCTTTCATCAGTTTATAATCTTATGTCTATATGGGGCCATCAACATCTGGTCAAAAACAGAAAGTGAAATTTGTATGTGTCTATGTCCACTCACAGGACAGTAGCAAAGATGTTTCTGAAAGCAAGAAAGGGCCGCCTGTGAGGCTATAGTTTTAGGCTCTTGAGCTCAGTAGGCCCCCTTCTGGGGATACGGGTGTAGGTGGAGCTTGGATGAAGGGGTGGGGAGGACTAATTAGTTGCTGAACAGTTATGGCCAATCACGGAGTTGAATGGCTGTCCCTATGAGGTTGATCCTCACCCATGAATCCTTGTCACAGACCAACAAAACAGCATCACCAACAGCCTTGGCTGGAGGGACAGGGCCTGCAACACCTGTCTGTCTGCAAGTGGCTGAATGCTCAGATTTCAGTTTTAAACTAGTTTTAAAAAATGGATTTAAAAATCGAGATATCTTCACGGCCATCAAATTTCTGGCTTCTCCTGTTTTTCACTTGTGAAACTCTCTGGATCACCAAACAGACCCATTCAGAGGGGTCATGTGGTCCTCAACCAGCAGGAACGAGGGAACTGATGTGGCAAGATGGAAAGCCAGAAAAATAAATGCATGATGAGTTTGCTGTTGGTTTTGGCATCTTTGTTTCTTTCCCTAATGACTCCCGTGGTCAGCTGAACTTGAACAGAGGTGAGCTTTCTCGCGTAGCTTTGGCAATGACAGAGCCAGCTCTTAGTAAAATTCTATTTTTTACAGTAACATTATGAAGCAAACATAGAAATCATTCAGGGTTGTAGACATTGTTTTCTTTATCTATATTTGTTTCATAAGCTATTATTTCTTAATAAAATTCCCAGGGTAAGTAATTGAATTTTATTACCAAAAGTAGACTCCTTGCTAATTCAAGAAGAAATGCTTGTTCTAAAAAAATTTTTTTAAATGAATTTTTATACAACTTAAATCACTCAGCTAGAATGGGTAAAAAGGAATTTTTATTCTTCCCAGCAGTGCTGTGTTAATATCCTAATTTCAGTAATTCTATTTATTTCTTTTAAGCATCCTCTAGTAGGTGATAAATAAATTGTTACCATGCCTTTATTGTATTTGGCAAAGATCATAATGAGAATAATTACTGTAAGCAATTCTATGTGCCAGTCAATTCAGATAATTCATCTATTGCTTTGTCACATGTTTCAACAGTTCATGCTGGGGCAGACCATTTGTAGTTGTGATCCCTATTTATTCCCACCTCCCTGTAACCAAGCTTTGGTGGTCTCCTCCCATATTAACTCTGGATTAGACCACGTGTCTTGCTTTGGCCAATAGGACAGTAGCAAACATGACACCGCAAAGATTTGAGAAGTGCCCGCATTTGGGAGCTCGTTTTCTTGCTGCCCTTAGCACCCTGTAAGCACCCTGTGAGAAAGCCAGAGTGAGCCTGCTAGAGGATGGGAGACCATGTGGCGGGGGGGCCCCAGTTACCGGGCCAACCTGGCCAGCCTACTGCCTGACTACATACAGATGCATGAGTGAGCCCAGCTGAGATCAGCCTAGCCTGGCTCAGCCCAGAACCACCACCTACCTGAGCTCAGCCCAAACTGCCAACCCACAAAATATCACAAGCTGAAGAAATGGTGGTTGTTTTAAGCTGCTAAGCTTTGGAGGAATTTGTGGTGGAGCAATAGAGGCTAGTCCATATCTCTTCAACCTTCATTCCTACCCAAGCTGGAATCCTACCTGCTGTTTCTCTGTACTAAGAACTGAGGTACCAAGATCTCCTAGAGGGAAAAACACAGAGCCTTGTTGCATGACTCCAGGGCAAAATTTGTGTATTTGAACAGACAATCCTTCCATCCCCCCTCATATTACTCCTTTCTCTTGGCTTCTTGGAATCCATTCTTGCTTTGTCCTCCCCATTGTCTTTTTTCAGTCTCCTATGCTGATTCTCCTTCATCATCTGGACCTCTAATCATGGCAATGTTCCAGGGGTCAGGTCTTGGATCTCTTCTCTACCTATACTCTCCTAGGTGACTTTGTCCAGTGTCAAAGCTTTAAATAACTAAATGCTGACAACTCCTCCATTTATATTTCTACTCTGGACCCCTCCTCTGAACTGCACATTCATTCAGCTAGTTGAGTTCTGAGGACTTCCTCTTGGATGTCAAAGAGGCATATCAAACTTACCGTGCCCACATCCAAACTCGTGATCGTCTCCTACAGATTTCTTCTCTTCTGGTCCTCTCCAATACAACCTGTAGCAAATGTGTCCCTCTCTAGTTCCATTCCTCACAACAGTCTATCAGCAAAGCAAGACTTGTGAGCTCTTCCTTCAAAAACGTGTCTAGAATCCCATCACTTCTCACAGCACTGTGCCTTGGCCCACACTGCCATGTCTCACCTGGACTACAGTAATAGCCTCCTGATTATCTCTCTGCTTCCACTCCATCTCTCTACTATCTCTTGTCCACACAACAGCCAGAGTGAGCCTTTACAACTGCAAGTCACAGCATGTCACTGTTCTCAAAACCTCCAATGACTTCTGATCTTTCCTCACAATAAAATTCCAAGTCCTGTCTTCGGTCTATAGAGCTTGACATGTTCAACTTCAGGCAACTTCTCTGACCCATCTGCCACTATTTCCTCCCTAGTTCACATCGGCCTCCTTGGCCTTCTGGCTCTTCTTCAAGCATGTGAAGAATTTCCTCCTCAGGGCTTTGCACATACTGTTCCATCTTCTTGAAATATCTTTGTCCAAGATAGCCTTGAGGCTTACACATCATTTCATTCAGGGCTTTCTCAAGTGTTACTTTATCAGAAAATCTTTCCTTGCCTTCCTGGCTAAAATAGTATCATGCCCCCGCCCCCTTCCATTGCTCTATGCTCTTACCATGTTTTGGTTTTCTTCATACCCATCACCACCCAACTTACTGTGCATCTATTTCTCTATTTGTTTATTCCCTAGCTCTCCCCACCAGATTGTAAGCACCATGAGAGTAGGAACTGTGTCTTGTTCACTGCAGTATCCCCAGTGCCTCGTGAAGAGCACTCAACAAAAATCTGTTAGGTGAAGAGAGGGAGAGTAGGAAGGAGGCAGGGGTGATGTAGCTCCCCCAGCCTCCACTGTGGTCTCAGGCAAAGGAGAGAAGGGAGTTGGCAATGGGAGTTGGTTTGGCCAGCCAACAGGGCTTGCCATAGAGAGTTCATTACCTCTTTATAAGACTATTGTAAAGTCCTTACAGCCAGTCTCCTGGCCTCTAGCCTAACCTCTCCCATCTATCATCCACACTGCTACTGGAGTAGTCTTTCTAAAATACAGGCTGGATGGCACTGTCTTGCAGAAGAACTTTCAGTGGCTTCCCACTGCCCAGAGAATACAGGTCAAACTCCCGAGCCTGGCTGTCGGTCCCCTCCACAATTTTCATCCATCTGGTTTCATCCTTCACTGCATCCCAACCACTGTGAACCATAAACCCTAGGGACATTCACCAGTGCATGAATGTGTGCTGGTCCCTCTTTTTTCCCAGCTCCTTTGGAATGGACGCCTTTCTCTCTCCCCAGCTGTTGACACTCCACTTACCCTCTGAGGCCCGGGTAGAACATAAGCTCCTCCACCACCTTTTCCTTATCAGAATTAAGCTCTTTCTCCTCTCTTTCCACAGCACTTCGTTTAGACTCCCCTATGAGCACTCAGATGTCATGCTTGGTTTCCAGATATTTCTCTCTCTGTCCCCCCGTCATGAGATCCTTGGGATCAGGACTCAATCACAAACCTTTCTGTAGCCTTTCCAATGCATATCAAAGTGCTCTGTTAATGATAAAAACTCCTAAAAATTTTTTAAAATATTTATTTATTTATTTTGAGGGGAATGGGCAGAGGGAGAAGGAGAGAGAGAATCTCAAGCAGACTCCACACCGAGCGTGGAGCCCGAAACAGGGCCCAGTCCCATGACTCTAATCCCATGACCCCACAATCATGACCTGAGCTGAAACCAAGAGTCAGATGCTTAAACAACTAAGCTACCCAGGTGCCCCCTCCCAAAATGGTTTTCGAACTCAAACCACAGACTCTTGAAAAATGGCCAGATAAAAACCCAATGCTACTGAATCAAAGGCACTGTTTTTAAGACAAGTTTAAAAATACAAGTGTGACACCAGTGCCCAATTCATTGTAATACATATGTAAGCTGAAACTCTGCTGTTGGGGCTGATTAGTGACATAAAACCTCACAAAGTGTGGCCCATGAGAAGCCAATGTTATGATCCTTGTCATCACTCTTAGTCTCCTTTTCAAACATTCAAAACAAGCATGAAGGAGAATTTTTTTTATTAACCTATAACGTATTATTTGCCTCAGGGATTCAGGTCTGTGAATCATCAGGCTTGCACACTTTGCTGCACTCACTGAAGCACATACCTTCCCCAGTGTCCATCACCCAGCCACCCTCTCCCAACCCCCCCACCCCCAGCAAACCTCAGTTTGTTTTGTGAGATTAAGAGTCTTTTATGGTTTGTCTCCCTCCTGATCCCATCTTGTTTCATTTATGAAGGGGAATTTTTGAAGAGAAAAGTAGTATTAACTCGAGGGCTTCAGCTGCTCTCACCATCAATTATTTCCTTTGCTGGGAGTGGGGGAGGCAGAAGTCGGCCCCATGCCTACCTCTTTCTGGTTTCGGTGGA
This sequence comes from Mellivora capensis, assembly GCA_004024625.1. Lineage (NCBI taxonomy): Eukaryota > Metazoa > Chordata > Mammalia > Carnivora > Mustelidae > Mellivora > Mellivora capensis. Next base: position 11,386 of record PISX010010239.1, read on the forward strand.
CTTGGCGGTCTTGATGGTGCTTCCGTCCTGGGCGATGTCTCTTTCCTGAGAGGCAGGAGGATCTCTAACAGGGAGTGGGAGGACCACCGTTTCCTGAGTCACAGGGACGACCTCCTCATCCGCCCCTTGCTGGCCCAGGTGCTGCTTGGCATAATCAAAGCCTTGCACAGGCTGCAAAGGGGAAATGGATCTGTGGTCAGATTTCTGAATGTGACTCGAAATGATGGCTTTAAGAGAAGAGAGTGCATGAGCCAGGACCACATTTAGCTTTCTCATGAACAAGCGTTAACTCAAATCTCCCCCGTAATTCCTGTCTGCAAAATCAGAATCCGTGCTCATTCCACCCAGCTACAGAATCTCCCTAGACAAGACTTACTTGGAAAAACGATGAGTATAAGCAAGACCCAAGTACGTGTGTGAGAACAAACTTCTCTCAAGAATCTTAAACCACCAATTTGAAGTCACTAGATACTGCTCATGAGTGACTCTTAATTGATATGTGATCTGCCTTGGAACGTCCTGTCATCCCCGAACTCCGCTGTCACCTGTCTTTATGCGTAGTAAGAGGTGTGTGACTTTGCCAGGTGGCTTGAATGCTGAACCTCAGTTTTCTCATCTGAGAAATGAAGACCATCAGCTCGGCTTTACCTATACCACCCCTGAGTATTAAAGGGGAAGAGCGGCTCTGAAAACAGAGAGAAAGAAACGTGCTTCCACATGTGAGGACCATCATTAATAATAAAATGGGATTTGTGGAATCACTCGACTCCAGACCTACGGCTCTCCTATGATTCATTACTGGGTAATTAGCAAGGCTTTTATTGCACAATGTCTGAAATCCCAAGTGAATAGGGCAGCTGTGAGCAAAACCCAACAGACGTCTATTAGTGGGGCAATAAAAATCCAAGAGGCGTGTTTAAACAATTCCTGAGAGTGTCTCTTGTTCTGTTTTCCGCCCCAGAGCAGTACAACAGGGATTCAGGGCAGGACAGTGGGGCGGTAGGGAGCACCAGCTCTGAAATAGGCTGCCCGGGTTCCACTCCTGGCTCCCCCACATATTAGCCAGGTGACCTCGGGTAAGACACTGAAATCCTCGGCACGTTGGTTTCCTCATCTGTGAAATGGAGATCATAGTAGGGTAAACAGGATTAAATATATAAGTATGTGAAAGTGATTTAATCACCCTCAAAGACTCGCTGCGCGGATTGAGCAGTAAATGCATGTTCAGCATTTAGTGACATGCCCGGCCCATGTGAAGTTCTTAGTCGGTATTAGTTAATATTGTTCACCTTCCTATTAAATCACAGGCCAGGTGAAATAGAAATCTGTGATTCTCTTCAAGAAAATCTGGGGATGAAACTCAACCTCCACCACATGGGTTCCCTTAGAACCTGACATGGTGAGGACATCCACCTTCAGCAGTGAATTTGGCTAAGAAGTGTAGCAAGGAGCATCCAGCTACACGGAATGGTCTAGGGCTGTGGGCCAACGGGTCGAGTTCTCCTACCGCATCTCAGGACAGGAGGGAGTTTTATTGCTAAATCCAGCAAGGCTTCCTTACGTCAGGCTGTCTGTAGCTCGGCCATGGACCGTTCCCCCAATTCCCAGGGAAACTCCCTATGGGAAGTGGGCGCAGCCTTTCCTCTGCACTGAGACACACACCCTGACCCAGACGGTGACCCCGGACATTTTTTGCCAGGGTCTGGCAACGCGCTTCTGAAATAGTGTTTGTCTGTTCGTTTCCCTCCCTCCGGTGGGGCCACATGAAACAGAATGAGCCTTTGAACCTCCTAGTCATGCTCCTCGACTACTGGATTGCCTGCTCCTCCAACCGACGGTCACTGAGGGGATTCGACGGAAACGTTTCTAGAAGCTGACCTTTCCTTCCCAGGTCCACTGTTTTATTGTCTCCTGGTTCGGTCTTGTTGCTTCCATTCAGGTCTTTTCTAGGCTCACCCTTGATAAGCTTCTAAAGCTATTTCTCTGAAAACTATTCAGGTCATGTCACTCCCCCTTTAAGAATGTTTCATGCAAGGCATTCGGGTCCCACACAGCCTGGCAGGACCCGCCTGCTCAGCCATACTTCCTATGGGTCCCTTTTCCGTAGTACTCCCATGCCTCCATGACCCTATTCAGAGTAGTGCTGACTGTAGTTCTTGGGCACTGGCCTCTGCCAGGCACTGTGCCTGATGCTAGAGATATGAAGATGAATAAGAGCGGGCCCCCACCCTCAAGGAGGCTTGGATACTACTGGTAGAGTGCCGAATGTGTGACATCAATTATCACACTTCATGACCACCATGGTTCAAGGAGGTGGGTATTATTATGATGAGTCCCTACTTTAAAGAAACTGAGATTTGGAGAGGTTAAGCCACTTCCCCAGACTACGCAGCTGGTCTGTGGTAAGGTTGAGATCTGCATCCAGTTCTGTGTGATGCAGAACCAGAACATCTAACCACTGCCTGATGATTCTTCCCACAGCCTCTCCTCTCCTTCTGCAGCCCGCCATCTTGGTTGGGCATCTGCTACTGTACTTGGCCTGGCTCCTGTGCTGAGACTCCTGGCCTGGGCGAGGAATTGAGAGTCTTTAATGACAGCTAAGATTGCCCAGGAATCTAAAGAGAACAACAAGCTGGCTCTGGCCTTCTCCCTCTTGCACCCACTCTCCCTGTATTTGGCCCCTCACCCTTTACCTTGGGTTGAAGTTATCTGCTAGATACTTCAGGGGACTGGGCTGACGATGAGTGAGCAGAAAGAGAGACATTAAAGAATGACAAGGTCAAGGGTGGCCTACTGTTAATTACGTTAATAATAACAGTTCTCACATGCATTCACTACTTACAGCTTGCAAAACACTGACACCTCCTCTCATGCCCACAACCACCCAGTGGAGGAAGCAGGGCAAACATCACAGTCTTCATTTTACAAGTAAGAACACAAAAGCTCAGAGAGGTTCAGTGACTTTCCAAAGATCACACAGCTAAGTGGTGAAAAACTCAAGACTAGTCCCTTACTCTTCTGACTGGTGGGTAGTGGTCTTTCAACCTTCAATTTGAAAAATCACCTGTGATTTGTTAATCGCCCTTGGACACACACTAGTGACCTCTGACACCATGGAGATATCATGAAGTATCTATAGTTGCTTCAATGAGTTTTGTTAAATTATCAGATCAAAATAATCCCCAACAATTTCAAAGGTAGACATGTTATCCTGACCTTTTAAGAAAAAAGCGTGTATAATAATAAAGGCCAACAAATAGATGAATTGGCAAAGAAGACGTGGTTCATATATATAATGGAATATTACTCAGCCACCAAAAAGAATGAAACCTTGCCTTTTGCAATGACATAGTTGGAACTAGAGGGTATTACGCTAAGCACAACAGGTCAGAGAAAGACAAATATCATATGATTTCACTCATACATGGAATTTAAGAAACAAAACAGATGAACAAGAGGGAAGGAAAGGGAAAAAAAAAATAAGATGAAACCAGAGAGAGAGAGAGAGAGAGAGACAAACGATAAGAGACTCTTAATCACAGGAAACAAACAGCATTATTGGAGGGGAGGTGGGTGAGGGATGGGGTAACTGGGTGATGGGCATTAAGGAGGGCACGTGATATGAGGAGCACTGGGGGTTATATACAACTGATGAATCACTGAACTCTACTTCTGAGACCAATAATACACTATATGTTAATTGATTTTAAATTAAAAAAATAAAGACCAACTTGTAGGTAATATTTATGTGAGGCACAGCTCAAAGTAAATTTCATAGCTCACTTAATCTTCTCAACGACCTATAAGTAAATACTGTTACCATCCCCCATTTCACAGATGGGAAAACTGAGGCACAAAGAGGTTAAGTACAGGTCGCACCAATAGTATGTGAAAGAGAGGAAACAGCCGGGCGTCTTTAGGGGGTGACTGACCTGTCCCGAGCAGATGGTCATGCCAACCATTGCGGGCCCTCCAAGCTCCATCCTGCATCTGGATGTGGCCCTAACTACTTTCCCGTAAGGCTGCCTGTTCCAGGGAGCCATGTTCTCATCAATTATATGAAGGGAACCACTGGGCAAAGGCTGTGAATCCAATGAACAAAGAGTAAAGAGAAATGAACCGGGAAAAAAAGAATGTCACAAAACCCCTGATGCCTGGCCTTCCGGCATTTATCTTCTCAACATCCAACCTGCGGAAGCCCAGCTGGCCACCAAGGTTAACAGCGTTCCGTCTATGGTACCTTGTCTCTGCAGAAGCAGGGTGGCGAGCGCGCTGGCCTCGGCTCCCAGGACAGGCGCGCGTGCGCACTCACTCACTTCCGACCTCCGCTTAGCCTCTCAAGTCTATTACCGAGTCTCAGCAGGGATCGGACACCGCAGCCTGCATTCTAAAGACGCAGGGATGTCCCTGGAGACGAGGAGGCCATCCTCCCGCTCTCTGGATTGGTCACAAAGGCAAACTTTTTCATCCCGCCCCGTCCCTTGGCATTAAATGAATTCTGCTCACACACACGGGTGGCGAGGAGTGATGCAGGCCGCTCTGTCCTCTCAAACACTGCAGTGTCCCTGGGTTGCAAGAGCAGAAGGACTGCAGTAAGAAAAAGGCAGTTCCACCCTGCTGGCTTCCTGGGATAAAAGGGCTTTGCAAATCAAAGTGCTGAGCCCTGCCTCACTGAGGGAGAAAACAACCAGCACCGCCACCAAGCAAGTGAAGCCAGAACATAAATTGGCTTGGTTGTCAACATCTCTTCAAGCACCACGCCCCAGGTAGGAACATAGAAGGGGCGATGAAAACCCACAAACAGCTTCCAACAGCTTTCCAGCCAGAAGGTGTGCAGAAATCGTGGGCTGCCCACCTCACCTTGGCAAATTAATAAAATTCTGGCTTAATCTGTAGCACAAAGTTGGCATTTACAACCTCCGTGTGGCAGGTTTTGCATTCCCAGGCTCGGCTGCAATTAGATTCTGGTAATTACTGTTATGTCTGAAAGGCTCAGTTTGTAACTAAGCTAAAATGGGAATCAAATACCCCTTCTTGGAACGGTTTCATGTCTCACTGCTTGGACCATTGCCAACACAGTGCTGCTTCTGGAAAGCGGGTGCCTTTGGGTCGACAGAAACAGAACAACATTCTTTGGAGTTCGGCTCTTTCATAGACAGAATGTCTGATCAAACTGCAGCGTTGTAACAGGTGAATTAGTTTAATAAACAACAAAATCCATTTGACTTCCTTTGCCAAAGTGAGGTGCAACCATCCAGAAAGGCCTAGGTAGGCATGACTCTTGGCAAGGACCATCTCCGTGACATTCATTCCAACAGAATGGAATTCCTTTTGCCATTTCATTCTTGCACAGGTGGAAAGAGCTCAGAAGTTCCGTGCTGAAAGAGGAGTTTACCTACCAAATCTCAGAGTTCAGGAAGGTGTATAATAGGGAGAGAGCCCAAACACACAGGTCTGGGCCAGAGTCGCTCCTCTGCCGCTAGTTAGGTGACTTTGGACAAATTCCCACAGTTGCTCTTTTCCTTTGGGTTTCTCAACAGTAATATGAAAATAATAAAACCTGGCCCGACTGCGACCAATCTTATAGGGCTGCCGTGATGAGCTAAGGAGATGACAGACCCAGAAGAAGCCGGCAAATGGTGGGGTGTTATTGAAACATCAGGTATTAGAGATTATCGTATTTTCCTCGGAGAGTATCATGAAGGGAGCTATGTGACTGGAAAAGTAGCCTTCAGAATTTCCAGAATCCACTCCGCTCCCAGTCACCACCGTGTGGCAGCTGTGCAGGGTGGACGGGCTCCCAGCCAGGCTTCGGTGGAGCTGCCGAACCAGTGTTCGATGACCACTGGGCCAAGGCTCTGCAGCTTGCCCGTCATGGCAGCCTTTGGCGATAAGCCGCTCCGGCCAATGGAAGGACCATTTTGGGAGTCTAATGTATCCTGAAGAGCCCTGCATTCGGAGCTAAAAGACCTGGTTCTGCCATCAGTTGTGCTACTTACTAACTGTGTGATCTTAGGTTGCTTCTCTATAAAAGGAGGCTGTCAGATTAGACGGCCTTTCAGGTCTGCCTAGCTCCTGATTTTCTGTGCCTCAGTTTCCTCACCTGCAAAATAATGGCCCTTTCTTAAAGGATTGCTGGGAGGAATGATTTGCTGTAAGTAAAGCCATCAGAAGCACTTATGGTGAAGGCAGAGCATTAGACAAGCTTTCGCTATCATGTCCTGATTATAAACATAAAGGGTATACAACGATGTAAATATACTTAACAACACTGAATTATACACTTGAAAGGGGTTGAGATGGTAAATTTTTTATTATGTAGAATTTACTATAATTTTTTAAAGATCCAAAGAAAGAAAGGGTCTCCTCCAAAATGAGGGCTTGCTAGAATGTTTCTGAAGGTATTTGCAATGGCCTCAAAAGCCAAGAGAGAAAACGCAGGCAGAGTCCCTCCTCACCACCTCACGCACCTTTGCTCTCTGAGGCAGGTTCATCATGGTGTCTGGCTTGAAGTCGTTCTTGTTCTTCCGGCAGAGCACGGCAGTGATGATGATGATGATGACCGTGACCACGGCGATGGGCGCCAGCACCGCGGCAATGATCCACAGGTTGTTGGGTGGATTCTTCACCACAGCTGTGGGAAAAGCAGACGGAAGCACATGACAAGGGACACTAGGAGGAGGAAAGGAGCCCCTACACCCCTGGTCCCAAGTCATGAGATTGTGACATGAGGGTCTGGGATCAGAAAGGCTCTTGTCTTGGGCAAGTTACTTAAGATTGCTGAGTCTCTGTTTCCACATCTGTAAAATGAGGCTATCACTTTGTTAGGCAGCCAAGAGATGAGGGACATGTGGAGCTTTGGTGTGGTCCCTAGTAGGTTCTCAATAAATACTAGCCTTCACTATTACTAAGAGAAAGAGGAAGATGGATGGTATCAATTTTCCCTACAGGTGATGTCCATGAATCCAAAGAGAAGAGAGAAGACATCTGAGGGTCAGAGTTGGACTGGAGGCAGGAGGCAAAGGCCACAGAGAGATGTCTCTAAACACCGGAGTGAAGTCACCTCTGAGTGATTGATTAAAAAACATAGCTGAGTAGATGGATCTACCCCCACCAAGTGTGGCTGGGGAAGCTTGGAAATGCCTTGGTCTAATCATAAGGGGCAGGTTGCTCTCAAAGCCAGAGTAAAGAGTAACCGAAGATATTGTCAGTAGGAAGAATGTGTTACTAGGCCAGGAGGTGCTTCTTTGGAGGTGGGATTGGAACTAGTTAACCTACAAAGGGCAACGGGGTGATGATGGTCATGCTTTATATCAGGATAGGGGTAAGGGGAACACGGGTGTATACATCTGTCAAAACTCATCAAGTGATATACTTAAGATCTGTACATTTTAGTCTATATATATTTTACCTAAACATCATAAACAAGTATTGAATTCTAGGCAACGATATGCATGCTCAAGTGTTTAGGGTCGAAGTTGCTGATGTTTGTAACTTATTCCGAAATGCACCAAGAAAAAATAAGATGGATTAATGGCTGGATGAAGGACAGACAAATAAATATGTGAAAATGAAAGAATAGTAAGATGGAATCTAGGTGGTGGGAACAACGGGTGTTCACTATATGGTTCTTTCAACTTTTTTATAAAGTGGGTTAGGAAAATGTAAAAAAGAAAAAGTCTTTGACATAAGATGGATGAGTCTCCTCCATGATCACTGGCGGAGAAGCTTAGAAGATACTTTTGTCCAATCAAAAAGACCAATGTGTTCTTAGAACTGGGGTAAAAAAAAACCGTAACCAAAACAATTGTCTAGAAAGAGTTATTGGAAGGGAGTGGGTCTATAGGAAATCTAGAAGAGAGAGCCAAAGGGCAGTTAAGAACTTGTCCATGTCATAGGAATGTGCCCCAACTGGCAGATGTGGGGAATCCAGCTGGGGTAGGTCTATCCTGGTGGACAAGATGGCTGCAAGTGGCTGTTTCAGCTTGTTGATACTGTCCCCTAATCCCACCCAAGTTCTCTGCTCTCCTACACCCTAGATAATCTCAGAGACTCATGGCTTTAAATACCATGTATGCTGGTGATGTTCAGGGATAGATCTTCAACCAGGACCACTACCCTGAACTCTAGATTCCTACATCCAACTGCTAACTCAAACTCCAACTGGATACTTAAGAGACATCTCAAATTTACTATGTCTAGAACCCAACTCTCAATTTCTCCTCCAAACTCATTCTTCTTGTGATAGTCTCCAACCCAATAAATTGTGGCTCCTTCCTTCCAGTCATTCTGGTCAATACCTTTGCTATCAATGTTGACCCTTCCCTTTTACACTTACACAACATCCTATTCATTGACAAACTTTGTCATCTCCACCTTCTAAATAAATCCACAATCTGTTCACTTCTTTCTATCGCCGCTCCTGCTGTGGTCCAAGCTACCAACATCTCTTACTGAATTACTGCAGTGGCCTCCTACCTTGTCCCTTATCCTCTATAATCTATTTGCAACGCAGCAGCAGAGTAATCCTTTAGAAACTCAGATCACAACACTCCTCTGCTCAAAACCTTCCAAAGGCTACCACTCCCCTCAGAGTAAAGGCCAGAGTCCTTATAATTTCTAAAGACCCTAAGTTATCTGCTTTTCCAACCACTCTATTACTTCTCTGGCCTTACAGCCCACTGCTCTTCCCTTAACTCACTACCAGCCTCCTACTGTTCCTCAAATGTGCTGGACATGCTCATGTCTCAGGACCTTTGCACCAGCTTATACTTCCACCTAGAGTGACTCTTTACCCAGACATCTGTGGCTCCCTTGCTCACTTCTTTCAGGGCTATAAACAAGTGTCACTACATCTACTTTCTATCGGATAGCAATCCCTTCCCCTAGCATTCTTCGCCCTCCTTAATTAATTCTTCTCTTAAGCAGTGCCTCTCAAACCTATGCATGCCAAATGCCTGGGAATCTTGTTCAAATGTACGATTCTGATTCTGTGAATTGGGGCAAGGCTTGAGATTCTGCCTTTCTAACAAGCTCCCAGGTGGTGTCCATGCAACACATGGAATTGTAACGCTTTAAAACAAGCATTACTCTCTGATATGATACATATGTATTTGCTCATCCTCTGTCTCTGCCTCTCCATTAAAATGTACACTCCAAGAGAGTTGGGAGGTGGTTTTTTTTTTTTTCTCTTGTTCACTGTTATACTCCGAAGGCCTAGAACAGGGTACTCAATAGAAGTTGAATGACTGTATAAATGAACTACCATTATCCCTGTTGCAATTTGGCTCCCCATGTCGGTTTTCATATGACAAAGACTAAGGGCCAATTAAAGAAGTCCCATCTCTTTGGTAGTTCTAGTCTATATTTTAAATTAATATACTACCAGTCTGATTTATATACCAGTCTTTTCTAAGTCTGCTTAGCATAAGTTGGTCCTCCTGGCCCTGCTGAATTCTGAGGGCTACTAGACCCACAAAGCTGAGGATAAGACTCTGGGACACTTTAGAGACCCACCGGCAAGTGACACAGGATGAGTCAGCTGGTCTTTCTCTCCGACTTCAACTGCTCCTCATCAGCTAAGATCTGCCTCTCATCCCGCAGCACTAGGATCTGGAGTTCTTTAGTATAAGAAAACCTCTTTTCCATAGTTTTTAATCCATCAGTGATTAATCATATTATTAACTTCTGAAAACAGCTCATTAGATGATATGCTTCTGTTGACATCAAACATTTAATTGCTACTGCTTTTAGTAATTTGGTATTTACAAGTGAGTTTGATGCCATTAACATTTTTTAAAGCTTACGGTTTCCATGAAAAATAACCGTATGCCTCTTTGGCTATGCTATTCTATTGTGTTGAAGAAAAATGTAGAGCATATCAGAACATGATACCCTAAATGTATATTTCATTAGCAAGAGTTAATATTTACATGTGTCCTGCTTTTACTTGGCTCTATCATTTTGGTGTCATGTTCCTTCTTGGTGCAGTATGTAAAATCCTTTCACTTCTATTTAGATGGAAAGAGAATACATTTGTCATATGTATATTAGTAAATTCATTTAACGGTCAAAGAGATAGTAAAGTTAGGTCATCTGAAATCATTCAAACCCAGTGCATTCATTGATACGGTGATCTAAAACTGCGAAGTCATGTACAGACGCAAAGAGGCAGGAACAGCTATGTAATTTGCCAGAACTTGGGGAGAGAAAGGATAATAAAGGGCAACGACTCGTTCTGAGCCTCTACTGTGTGTGAGACTCTGTGATAAGTTCTTTGCTCAGGTGCTATTCTTACCCTCAATTTGCAGATGAGGAGACTGAGCCCCAGGGAGGTTGGATGGTTTTATGAAAAGTCATCTCTCTGAAATAAACAGTTTGCCAGCTCTAAGTTGGAATGGAGAGAGAGAGAGAGAGAGTGTGTGTGTGTGTGTGTGTGTGAGTGCACATGTACAGGGGAGGGTCTGGCCCAGGGCCCGTCACTGGTGAGCGCTCAGTCTATGTCACTCTCCTGCCCAAACACTCCCATGGCTCTCATTCCACTCGAGGTGTGATCTTTGGGACTCAAGCAGTAGTGGTCCCTCACCTGCACCTTGACCTCACAAAGTTACTCTCCTCCATCAGCGACATCCTCGTTGGGTCTCAACACCCCCCCCCCGCCTTGTCCCTGGGTAGCTCCAGGTGGTTGCTCACAGATCTTCTTCTTAAACCCCCAACCATTTTAAATCATGACATTTATCTCCTTGACAACCCCCTGGCCTCCCCTGCTTCATTTTTTCTCAAAGCACTTATGAGCATCTAACATTTTACTTGCTTATTTTGCTTATTTGATCTGCCCATTAAGGAATAGAAACTCTGGAGGGCAGGGGTTCTGTCTGCTTTGTTCACTGCTATCTCACCAGGGCCAGGAGAGTGCCAGGCACATAACAGGCTCCCAAAAATATTTGTTGAAAGATTGAACACAAATCCCCTTTGCCAAAGGATCAGTCTATTGCTTTCTTAAAGAGACATTTTTTGTGGCAATGTCTGACGGCCAGGTAAAGTAAACCAGTGCTGCTCTGGTCAGCCTCATTGTGGGGAGAATCTTCCCCACTCCAGCAGCTGGATCACTGCTGTGAAGGGCACCTCCTTTCATATACCACAAATGGAGCAGGTGAAAACCTCCGTCGGAAACATGGCCAATTCAGTAATGTTCGCTGCTGCCCATTACTCAGAGGTGATGGGGGGTAGGGGGATATCGCATGCTCCATCACAGGGCACTGCACACAGGGCGCTGCACCCTGGCCCTAGTGATTTAGAGACACTAGAATGAACAGAATGTTAACACTCTCCCTTCAGAAGGACAAGGTGTTTGTTCAACACCACAATTCTCCATTTAAGGTGTTGATCTCAGGTCCACGTTGCTGGCTGATTTCAAAACTATTAAGAGAAAATGAAATTTAAAACACCTCCACTCCTCTTCTTCATTGGCCATAGCTTCCTCCTCATCTGATCCTGAGTAAGGATGCATTTTCCAGGGTCTGTCCTCCAGCTCTACACCACCCCAGACCCTCGAACTTTCTCTGGGAATTTATTTCTAACCCATTATCTACAACATTCTCAAAACATATAGTGTTAACTTTAAACTCTCTCCTGAGATCTAGGCTGGAATTCCCACAACTTTCCTAAGCTCAGACCTCAGTATCCCAATAGCGCCCCCAAATTCCAACAACACCCCCCTTGATGTCCCAACAGCATCCCCTCAATAGTCAAAGATGAAGGAGATTGGGTACGTGCTTTCAGAGAGCTCACGAGGGACAGAGTGAAAACAACTCATCTGCTGTGTGTGGTAAGGGCAGTGAGAGAGTCTGGAACTAAGGGAGACAGGATCAGGGATGGCTGCAGAGGACCAGGGGATGTGAAGAATGGATCTCTGGTATGGTTGAAGCACAAGGCAGGAGGGAGAGAAAAAGAGGCTGGATGGCTGCAACAGGTGGTGTGGGACCGAGTCGTGAAGGGACCTGAACTTTGTTAAGTGTCTATGGTGAAGGGTTTGGAAGGCCACTTAAGAAGTTCCACTTTATTTTGTGGACAATGGAGAGCCACCAAATGTTTTCTGAATGCAGTAGATGTGAGATCAGTATCGTGTGTTATGATGACTCTAGGTCCAGTATGGACAGTACATGAATGGCAGAGCGACTGAAGTTGAGTCATTTGGGAAGGACCTGCGAAGTCCAAGAAGAGATAGCGATGAGGTGGAGAGAAGGAAACACGTGTGAGTTAGTACAGAAGGGAATGGGGAGGACCAAGGGGCCATGAGGGCAACAACGAAGAGCCACGGAGGGACAGCAGCTTCGCAGGCAGGTGTGGTCAAGCCTCTGTGTCTATCCCCAGGTGATCCCCAGACTCATTTCCGAAACGATCTATGCATGTCCTAATTTGATTCTCCTGTGCGCGCTCTCCAACTTTCCACTGTTCTCCAACAACCACCATCAGGCAAAGTCCCCACAGTTTCAAATTCTCCTTCTGACACTCCATTCGCTTCTTGCTCTAAATAAAGCCAGTTCCCCTTTCCTGCCCCTTTCCAAAGTACCACAAGGCTTGGAAGTGAGGAAGTCCCAGGACTGATTGATCGGTCAGCATGGAGGCTGGACTGGGGACAGGAGAAGCGACGGAGAGGAAGAGAAAATGAACTGGGTTTAAATCTCCAGTGAATTATGGGGGGGATATATCTGGGGGTCTAGAGGTGACTGCAGCGAGGGGGAGACAGCTTCAGAGGCTCTGGGATTTTGAGAAAGTGGAAGGCAAGGTTTGTCAGAGCAGTGAAGCCTGAGAAGGACGGAAGCCCTGCCAATCTTATGGTAGTTTCTCATCAGTTTGCAGAGTCCTCGTGTGTCACACCCTTTGCTCAAACTCCCCATACACAGTCTCAGCTTCAGGGGCCAGCCTCACCTCATTCTGTCCCAAGAGAACCGAAACAATCACAGAACATGTCCTCAGGCGTCCATGAGCAAAGGGAACACGTTACTGGCACCCATACCCCCGGACTTTGCTTCCCCTCCACAGGATGGGCTGTCGTTGCTCCTCACAGAGTGTGACCACTTTCACTTGGGCTATCTTATCCCCTTCAGGACCTTACTCCAAGGCAGTTCTTGTCTCTCTCCTTCACTGTCTAGTTCTCCCTCTCCATTACAGTAACACATCAATATTCAACCATACCCTATTATCTCCCATGTTCCTCTCTAGCAAGTGCACCTGGTCTTCTCCCCTTTGCGGTCACTATGTCCCCACCCCTGTCCTCTCCTCAATCCACTCTAGCCAAGCGTCTCCACCACCTCTGCCAGGAAACCACTCCTGCCAAAGTCACCAACATTGCCAATTTTACCAAATCCAGTTCACCTCTGTCTTTATAGTACGTTGCCTCTCAAGAACAGAAGTTGACACTGTAGCTCACTTCCTTCTGGGACACTCCTTTGCTTATTTCTGGACCTTGTGCTCTTCCTGGGCTTCTTCCCACCTCCCTGGCTCCTACTTCTCACTGTGGGCTCTAGCTCTTCCCTCTTGTGGACTCCCCACCTATACTCATGGTTATTCTGGTTCATCTCACCTGTTCCCTTAGCTCTGTCACCCGTGTTGATGACTCCAGGGTTCTAGCTCCTGAGCTCTGCATGGATGTCTGATGGACATCTGAACCTTAACGTGTCCAAACCGAACTCCCAATTCCATCTCCCCACTCTTGCTCCAGCTCCAATAAAACTCTTTCTCTCCTGCCTCTCAACAAATGACAGCACAAGCAGCACTCAAGCAAACACCTGGGAGTCATGCTTGATTCCTCTGACCCTGACCTCCTGCCACACACAGAATCCATTGTCTTGCCCCATCAGCTCTGTCCCCCCAGAAGATCCCAAATCCATCCACTTCTCTGATCTCTTCCTCTAATACCTTCACCTGTCTCCTGGGCACTTGCCATGGTTTTCACTCCTGTCCTCTACAATTCGTTCTCTAGCTGGAGAGGGAGAAAGAGCTGAGGATGGAACCCCGGGGAATTCACATGAAGACGATGCAGCAAAACTGAAGAAGCAAGTTGCTGACCTGACCAGACATGGGGACGGAACCCACAGGGAGGGAAGGAGAGAGGCACAGAAGAAGAGACTCTGGGTTAAAGACGTCATTTCGAAGCCAAGATTGCACAGGATGGCCATTGTTTCAGGCAAAGGTGCATCTGTGAGGGTGTGCAGGCCAACAGGTGACTCTGCACCAACAAGGAAGCCGGACTCATCCAAATGAAGGCAAGAGATGAGCATGAGAGGCCAACCACGAGCCAAGAGTCAGGTTCTTGAGGAGTGTGGACACCAGGTGGGAAACCCATGGGAGATGACGTGTCCGATGCTCAGCAGGCTGCCAAATCTCAAACGTCCACCACGGGGCGTTCTCACCTTCGTCACCACCATCCACCTCACTTTCTGTGTAGGCCTTGTTTGCATCCCCAACACCTGGGTCTCCACAGACCCTCCTCACTAGTCCTGCTCCTCTCATCCCGGACGCTGCTGGCAGGTTAACCTCTCCAAATACTAGGTGGTTCTAATGACGTGAGCCCCCTGCCCAGAAAACAGCTCCCCACAGCCCATCGTGTTACGCTCGATCTCCTTCTCCCACCATCCAAGGCCCCAGTCTCCCCAGCAATATCCCTTTCTGAGCTCATCAGCTCTTCCTCACGTTTCTGCTCTGTAGGCGAGTCAGACCCTTGTTAATCAAGCATGCCCAGCGCCTCTCACCTCCCTTCCTTTGCTCCTGTAGCTCCTTCTTTCTGGAATACACACCCTACCTCTCCTGCTGCTGAATTCTTAGCGTGTAACCCAGTTGAAAACACACACTTGAGGTCAGATAGATCCTGATTCATATCTTGGTGACCCAAGTACCAGTTCTCTTGATGTTGAGCCGGTCAGGTAGCTTTCCTGAGCCTACGATTCCGCAGCTGGGAATTGTTGCTGAAGGAGGTTGTCCCAGTGAGAGGGGAAAGTGAGGAAAGCTCTGTAAGGTAGCAGGCATAGAAAAACTACTGTTTTTCATGCTCTTTCTCTGTTCATTCTTTCTGGATGGCCCTTCAGAGCAGACTGTTCCTCCCCTGAGCCCCGGATCCCTCTGCCTCCTCCCTGCACTTTCCGCATTCTGCTCCTTTGTATCTGCATTCACTCCTCCTCTGCTCCTTAAAGACAGTGACCGGGTCTTGCCCCCTTCTGTATGTCCAGCAGCACCGAGCACAGTTCATGCAGGATTCCGTAAATGCTCATTGAACCAAATTATCTTTAACTCCCCAGCAGACAATACAATCTCAGCCATGGTGATTTTTCTAGGAGAAAGAGTGGGTAGGACTTGCAGGAAAGCAACACCATTATCATCATCCTAATATCCAAGACCTATCCCTCACCCAAAACCTACAGCTTCAAACAACACAGCAAATAGCTGACTGATTTAATAATCTTCTCCAACACAAGTATGTTTAGGTCCGGGTCCGTTAATGTTAGTTTGGGACATCACTTTAATTTGCAGGAAACATTTAATGGTTTTAAAAATAATGAATGGGAAGACTCTCCCCTTACGGTCAGCTTGCAGAAGGACAACATGATGCAGGGTTAAGGCCATCCTTTGGGAGTCAATGGTGCTCAGGATCTTGGCAGCTGCAGTCCCCAGCAAAGGCTTCCCGTTGTACAGGGTGTAGTAAGTCAGCTCCGCTGGGTCCTTGGGTCCCGGCACCCGCTGCATCTTTACCATCTTTCGGAAAAAGACAGGCCATGTTTACAAGGCATCCTGCACCAACCTGCAATTACCGGAGCGATCCACAGGCTCTCTCCTGATTGCCGAAGCCTTCCGTGGCTACCAGGACCCGCAACATATATTTTAGACATCAACCTCTGTGTACCTCCCTATCACCAGCATCTCAAGAAGCCCTGCTATGGCTGGAGGGAGAGACAGGGAGGAGAAAAAGGGTTTGAACATATGAACATCTGGAAAGAACAGCTTGAGACTGGAGAAGAAAACGCTGAAATGGTGATGTCTTCCAGCCTCCAGAGAACTCTGGCCTCATTTGGAAATAGGCTTGCACATTAATTCAGGGCATGATAGGTTATTCTCAAACAAGATTTCTAATTTCAAAATCCTGCAATTGCCAGAGAGGAAAGAAAAATGAACTTATATGTCTGTAATTCAAAAGATCTCAGATAAAAGCAGGACTTAAAGTTCCTTTTCTAAAATAACCTTTGTTGCCTTTTCTCCTGTACAAGTGATACATATTCACTACAGAAAATGTGAAAACACAGAAAAGCATCAAGAAGTGAAATAAAATAAGAACAAATTATAATCTCTCCACCCCAAGCTAATTACATCATTTTGGAGCATTTGCCTCTATTCTTTGTTTTTTTTCCACACAAACCTTTTATTTATTATTCTACAAAATTATTTATCTTATTCTCTATATAGAATCACACATTGCTATTTTTCCTTGCATCCTTATGTGACCTTAAATGCAACAAAAGCATAAATGGTTACACAGCTTTCCAATGCTCACCTCATAAACTTATTTAACAACTCACTTTTTGTCAAACACTTAAATTGTTACTCATTTTTCAGTATTGGGGCTAATTGATCATCGTTATAAATATATAAAACATAAATTTGTATATCTACATAATGTTCTACTATATGCATGCCTCATAAACTCAATTAACACTACATTTTTGAATGGTTTGTTATCAAGTTTTCACTACTATAATTAACAACTGATAAACATTATGGTATAGCATTTTCCAAAGTGTGTATTATAGATTATGAGCTTCATAGGATGTTAAAAGATACTACAGAAATGTTTATAGCAATATTGGTCACATCAGCAAAAAAAACCTTGAAAATTCAAAAGTCACTAACAGTAGAAGGGATTAATAAGTTATGGTATAGTCACACAATGAAATATTATAGAGTAGTATAAATACCACACCTATTTGTATCAATACAGGTGAATACAAAGGTCTGATAATGAGCAAAGGGAACAGGGGCACCTGGGTGGCTCAGGAGGTTAAGCCTCAGCCTTCGGCTCGGGTCATGATCTCAGGGTCCTGGGATCGAGGCCTGCATCGAGTTCTCTGCTCAGCGGGGAGCTTGCTTCCCCCCTTTCTCTGCCTGCCTCTCTGCCTACTTGTGATCTCTCTGTCTGTCAAATAAATAAATAAAATCTTTTTAAAAAAATGAGCAAAGGGAACAAATCACAGAATATAAAATTCAAACACAGGCAAAACCAAATGATGTCGTGTTTAGGGATACACACGTGGATGGTTAAATCTACCCATAAAATCCAGGCATGACTTAAAATTCAGAAGCACACTCAACTCTGATAAAAAGGAAAGGAGTATGTATAATCAGGGAATACAAATAAAAGGCTTCTGGGGTAAGGTAAGGGGAATGTTCTTATGCTTTGGGTTGTGGCTTCCTTTTATTAGTGTTCTTTGAAGTCTACATGACTTGATACTCCTGTGTATGTCTGTTATACATAACAATTAAAAAAAGATACTACTACAACCCAATAAAAAATAGGTTTTAAAAAAATCCGACCAGGGGCGCCTGGGTGGCTCAGTGGGTTGAAGCCTCTGCCCTTGGCTCAGGTCATGATCCCAGGGTCCTGGGATCGAGCCCTGCATCAGGCTCTCTGCTCAGCAGGGAGCCTACTTCCTCCTCTCTCTCTGTCTGCCTCTCTGCCTACTTGTGATCTCTGCCTGTCAAATAAATAAATAAGATCTTAAAAAAAAAAAAAAAGCTATAAAAAAAAAAAATCTGACCAGACGCTTCACAAAGGAAAGTTAGCTGAATAGTCAAGGAGCATATACAAAACGCTCAATGGGGAAATTAAAAGTAAAATCACAGGACACCACTATCACCCAGCAGAATGACTGAAATAAGGGCCGACAACAGCAAGTGTTGATGTGTGTGAGGAGTAACTGGAACTCTA
This sequence comes from Mellivora capensis, assembly GCA_004024625.1. Classification (NCBI taxonomy): domain Eukaryota; kingdom Metazoa; phylum Chordata; class Mammalia; order Carnivora; family Mustelidae; genus Mellivora; species Mellivora capensis. The sequence continues at coordinate 29,360 of PISX010010239.1, forward strand.
CACCTGGTAGGCGAGAGCGAAATGGTAACCTTTGGGAAAAGGTCCAGCAGTTTGTCAGCTAACAGACACCAGTCCTAGGAACCAGCCATTCTACTCCTACACACTTAAGAGAAATGAAAATCTACGGCCTTAGAAAGACTTGTAGAAGAATGTGTCTAGCAGCTTTGTTTATAATCGCAGGAAACTAGAAGAGGTCTCGAGGTCTCTCAGCAGAAAAACGGGTAAGCAAACTGTAGTATATTCAAACAAGGGGAGGTTACTCAGTGATAAAAAGGAATAAACTCATGAATAACACAACATCATGAACCTAAAAAACACTGCACTGAGTCAAAGAAGCTTCACACAAAAGAGAATTTACTTATGCATATGAAGTTCTAGATCAGTCCAAACTGATCTATGGTGTGGAAATAATGTGTTACCTTAAAAGGTAATGTAGTCACACCATTAATTGTAGAACCTAGATGGTGAGTTTACTGGTGTTCACTATATAATTTTTTTACTTTTGTGTGTTTAAAAATGTTCATAATAAAATGTTGGAGAAATAGAGGCATTACTAAAAATAAGGTTCTTATTGGCACTTAAATTTACAAACCAGTGAGCTGAACAAAATTAAAGGATTTCTTTACTGCAGGTCTTTTTAGAGTCTTTGGCATGCCAGTAGGCCTTGGGAATCTTCAAGAAGGGGCTACAGGATGAACCCTTGCCCAGACTCTCTTTGCCCCAGGACACCTTATAGGACCATTTTTCTGGACACTGTCTGAGAAACACTGTTCTACTCTCATCTCTGTGTTCACCCCTATCTCCTCAGAATGAATTTCCAGGAGTAAGTTCATGACCATCTAGGAGGCTCCCGTCTAAATTGCTCACTTGCCCTCCACAGAGGTCATATCCATTTACTGTGTGTGGAAGTGCCCATTTCACCGCAACCTCACCGATACTGGATGTACCATTAGAAATCTTTGGCCGGTGAAGATGGTAACTTGTGGTGGTTAAAATTTGCATGACTTTGATGGCAAATGGAGTTAAACGTTTAAAAAAAATGTTTACTGGTCCTACGTATTTCTTCTTCAGACTCAATTTTTCAGATATGTTCACTAGAAAAATATCTTTACTTTCTAGACATATACATTTCCATATTCATGAAAGTGGCTCATCTTTTAAAATTATCTGAGACCAGCAAAAAGGCCTCTGGGCAGAAGGATGATGTAAAGCTATGCAGAGTGAGTTTTATCTGGGAAATTCAGGCATATCATTCGTGTCCCTCCTGGAAGAGGAGGGAAGGACAGTGTTTGTACAGAAAGGTAGAAGGTAAATGGGCACTCAAATATTTAATAACTTCACTCAATTTCAATTTCGTAGCAAATTCTTCTTACCAAGATTTCTCTGAGAGCCATGTGAGAAGGTCATCTATGGCCTCTGTAAACTAACGATTTGCAGAAATAAATCCCTCCTTACTTCACTCAGACTTTCTGGGCAGCTATGGGGCCACACACATCGAGTACTCAGAAGAAATGAGGAAAGACTACCTCACTGGTCTCTTTTCGACATGTAGAATGTGTTAGGTTTCTTAGGTTTACAAATAACACCAGGATTTTAGGGTCGTTCTTTCTCCTCCTTCAGCTGAGGCAAATCCCATTTTGCTGTCTGAGTCCCAAAGGTTTCCTTTCTGTTATTTGGAGAAGCGTGAATTACAGGGTTCACATGGACCCCACAGAGGGTAAATCATAACCTGGCATGAGAACTTAACCCTGGCTTTACCTGGTCCCAGGCTGTCACAGACTGGAAAGACTCAGACCGAAAGCAACAAGTAATAGGACAGGGGGCCGGATTCACCAACTGTGAATGGAGGGCCCTGAGTCTCCCTCCGGGGCATGATGCTTGACTCAGGCAGGGAAGTGTGTTCCAGAAAATGAGTTCTTTGTACTTTCAAAATTGCCTGGGGACATGATCTGCAGACAGACTGGAGTAATGGCTGTAATTTCCTTTAAAACGCTTCCTCTTAGACGGGTGGTATCCATCCATAGTGGATCCATGGATCCACTACATCCATCCAGGAGTAGAATGACTGGGTACCCATGGGGTAACCCCCATCTGGGTTAAGTTACACCCTCCATGTGGCAATCGCCAATCACCAGTTCACACTCCAGGGGCAGAAGGCTAGATTCCAATTAGGAAACCCACACCCCCAAGGCAGCCACCAGCCCTGCTTCCGGACTCTGACCCCTTGTTCCAAGAGCCTTGCTAATTAGCATAACTAACATTAGCCATCCATTCTCAGCTTTGGTGAAATTAGTGGTATTCAAGATAGGAGGATGGGCTAGAACGTGCTAGAGATGCTCCCACTCTGGCTTGAACTGAATCCAGAATCTAAAGAAGCTTGGCGCCTCTACTTTGGGATGGCCATGGAGTCTGACCGTTCCCTCTGAAGCAGACTCGGAGTTGAGTGCTTACAGATTAGCTGGGAGGTGCGAGGAACGGACTGACAGGAGGTGATGGGGGGTGGAAGGGAACTGGCGAGAGGTACATTATTAATCCAGTTACCACAGCAGGCAGCTAACGCTTAACTCCATGGGAAGGCTCTGGCAGACACTGAACACACACATTTCGGAATCCCCCTAGCCAGGAAGCAAGAGGGCTGTCTGTCTTATTCACACACTCGCCGCTCATGAATTCCCGGGCACTTACAGCCACTTCCGGCTTCTGGATCTCAAGAGTAGCCCTTCGATGAAGGGGCAGCAGTGGTATGGAAGGCCGCTGGCATTGGGTAGAAACGGGACAGGGATTCGGGCAGTAGTGTCTGCTGCGGGTCCCTTGCCTAAGTCCCTGTGCGGTCCCCCGTCTGTTAGGAACATGAGGGCTCTGTTGGTTGAAACTGACTAATTAAGGATCACAGAATCCTGCCCCTGGAAAATTGGTTCATGTGTCTACCACCCACAGGAGCGGATGGCCCTGAGGTCTGGGACTCCGTCCAATCTCCCTAACAGGTTGGGGAGCAGTGCTTGCTTCCCAGTAACTTTTGTTTAATAAATACGTGCCCATGTACAGAATTTGTTCTGAAACCTTATAGTCTAGGAGGGAGATAGTCAGGGGAATGTAGCTCACTCTCATCCTCCCACCACCAATTCCGATGGTCGTGACCATGAACCCTCCAGACCTAAGGGCCGTGTTGATGACCTGCTCCTCCGCACAAAGCATGGTTTTACTCGGCCTCAGGATGCTCCCGCATGTCCATTAGAAGAGCCCAGTGGCTCCGCCCACACCCACCTGTACGGTGTAGCTTCCCAGGGTGGTGGCCCGTTTGAACCGCCGGCCTTGTTGCTGGGACATCATGAAGAGCTGGGCCAGGCGCTGCTCCATGACCCGGGCAAAGCTCTGGTTGTGCATGCCCACCAATGAATTGTCCACACCCTGGAGCACTGTGGAGGCAGAAGGCAGAGGGGCAGCTCAGAGGACAGAGACCGCGCTGACGCAGAAACCTCAGCCAGTCCCGGGCCTGCACCAGCCACGCAGGGCCGCGGGCCCTATCTCGTGTTGGGACTTGGCCATCCTTACCCAGTTTCACCCTCACGACAGCCCCAGGAGGCAGGAATCACTGTCCTCATGTTACGGATGCTGGAAGGTTATGGGATTTGTCGAAGGCCATGCAGCTAGTGACCGGCGCCATCAGGCTTCAAACCCACGCTTATGTAACTGCAAAACCCAGGCTCTCTTCTCCATGGGCTGTGACATGCCTAATGCTGTTGTACTGTTGTACCTTATTTAAGATGTCCTGTGTTGTTAGACCATATGGGAATACAGCCTAGCCGCTGGTATGACTAATCGCAACTTTCCCTGGTTCCCACTCAGAAGGCCTGGCTCAGGGCTACCCTCACTGCATCAGGAGCTTTGCGAAGGCATCGGGGCTCCAACCTGCAGCTCGGCTCTTCACACCTCGACAAACCACCCAGTTCCATGCCCTCATCTCCCCCTCCTCTAGGGGGTCCTTTGGGGATGCACCCCAGAAGTGACCCACAGCCTCTCAGGTATAAAGCAGCTTAGCACAATGCCTGGTGCACAGACAGTACATGAAACTCCTCTTTCCAGCCCTCCTGCACAGCTCGGTTTCCTCTATACCCTGAGCTCTCTGGGTAGGTATGGGTTAATGATGGACCTCCAGGCAACAGCTCCTGGATGTGTGAGACCCCCATGAACACCAGGAACATCCCAGGACTGAAAGGTCACTTGCTACAGGAGCGATTTCCTTTTGCCGTCTACCCTCAAAGCCCAGTCCTTCCTCCAAGTCCTTTGGGAAACGCACGGCACCCCAAGCACACAGACACTGTCTCCAAACACAGTCAGCCCTGAAGTCAAGAATGCTAAAAAAAAATTCTTATCTTTTTAAAGAGACACAAACTTACAACAGGCTGGGGATATAATATGAGATTTTTCATTAACAGAATTTATTCTACCACAGTCCAGCCAAGGGCCACTCATACCACCCATCTACAGGGATATGGAAATAGCCTGAACGGAAAGCACCAGTTGTCATCGAGAGCACGTTCTGAGCAGGCCCAGAACAAGCAGCGGGCGGCAGCGCGATCCAGAAGATGACGCTGCAACTGATCAAGAGAAAAGTAAAACCCACAGCTGAGTCTCCGAAATTACTTCTTCAAAGCCACAATTGCCCAATAATCCCCATGGAGGGCATAAAGCAGCTCTCTTTCTCGGGCCCTTGTGAGGGACTCCCAGCTTGTCTGTCAGCAGAATTCCTGCAAACAGAGAGAAGACACGGTGGCACGGTCCGCTCTGTGGCCGGTCCCAGAGAGGCCCCTCAGAATCCCTCTGACACAGCTGCCAGGCTGGGGAGGGCCAGCTTACCTCCTGGCCCCAGAGAGGAGAGCCACGTCCCTGCAGCGTCAAAGATATGCCTCTAGTAAAATTAGAGAACCACTGCTGAAAGATTACTTTTTTTTTTTTTTTCTTTTTAAAATCAGCTCTGCACCCAGCTGGAGCCCAACGCAGGGCTTGAACTCACAACCCTGAGATCAAGAGCTGAGCTGAGATCAAGAGTCAGATGCTTAACCAACTGTGTCACCCAGACGCGCCACAAGGGATGACTTCTAAGTTGGCGTCTCCTGACTATCAGACCAGAGTAAGAGTGGGGATACAGGACAAAGTGCATCATCACGGGTTACTCTAAGGGAATCCCAGTGATGGCTCAAGGGTAGACCTCCAAGAAAGAGACAAAGAGCCCAGGTGATGAAAAAGTTCCAGAAATAGGAAGTGGTGATGGCTACACGGCACCGTGAATGTACTTAATACCACTGAACTGTATACACTTATACGTGGTTAAAATAGTAAACTGCATGTAATGTATATTTTACCCCAATTTTTTAAATTGAGGGAAAACAAAACCCAAACCAAACCACAGCCTTCAGGAAGGTGCAGGAGGCCATGGGACCCTCCCACAGAGTTACATGGAACCTACAGCCAGACAGTTCCTACGTGCCTCACCGCTGTTTGCAAGGGGAACGTGTCCTCCCTAGGAGGCAGCTGGAGAAGAACTAGGGGTTGGAGCCAGGGGTCTGGCTTTTCGTCCTGGCTCCCCCCTTGCTGAGTACCCTCGGGCAAGTCGCTTAGTTCCTCTGGACCCCGGTTCATCACCTGAAAACACAGGGATCATAATCTACTCCTGGTTGTGTCATTAAGGAGAATAGACACTTAAAAACAATGCTTTGAGCAGAGAGCTACAAAGCACTTGAGATGATGACCGTAAATGCTAGCTGTTGCTGTTTGCTCAAATGTGCCCCTTCTTGGTTAGACACTTTTTTTCCAGAGGAAGGAAAAAACGATGTTCCCAGATGGTGGCTCCTTTCCTTTCCCCTGAGAAGTGCAGCGGGCCTCGGGCTCCCAGCCCTCTCTGCCTGCCTAGAAGGGTTTCAAAAGGGGGGTGCATGTCTCAGAGCAGCCCAGAAGCAGGAGGAGAGTTTGGATGCTGGCCCAGGTGCCCAGGAAGACAGCACCCTTCAGTACATCAGCCGGAGGCCCTGGGCACCCACACTTAGCCACCACTGACTCGGCCTACAGGAGGTGGGCAAGTCCCCAGCTGTGATCATGGGAGTTCTCCAGAAGGTTCAGGGGCTGTTACATCACTGGTCTGTTAGTCCTTCTTTATTGATGACTGCACTGGGCTCTAAAATTCCAACAATCAGCTCGGCCTGGTTCAGTTGCCTATATTGAAACTGAATTGTTTTATGTATCATTGAATCCCATACATTCAGAGTGAAAAGAACCAGAATGCTCAACTCCTATCTTCTCACTCCACAGGGGACAGCGTGACACCCAGAGGGCCTGAGTGACCTGCTCAAGGACACACTAGGTTAGCAGCAGCAGGGCTGAGACTGGAAGAAATCCTGAGACTGCTGGGTCTGGGATATTCTGAGTCTGGTGGTGCACTAAAGACCAGTGGACAAGCCCAAGATGAGCTCTGACCTCTGTGAGGCAGCATCATTAAGTCTGTGTCACTATCCTGCCTCCTCCATACAGCCCTGACCACAGGACCCATGCACAGCAGAGGGGGCCGTAGGAAGTGCCCTAACTAAGCCACTGCTTTTCCACCAGTGAGGGACCCATGCTCTGAAAGGGGAGAAGTGTGCAGAGGGCAAAAACATATATTTTTAAAAGATTTTATTTGTTTTAGAGAGAGAGAGAAGGGGCATGAGCCGGAGAAGGGGCAGAGAGAGAGGTAGAGAATCCCAAGCAGATTCTGTGCTGAGCACAGAGCTCGATGCGGGGCTTGATTTTAGGACCCTGAGATCATGACCTGAGCCGAAACCAAGAGTTGGATGCTGACCCGACTGAGTCACCCAGGCTCCTCAAAACACATTTAATATAAGTTTAGTGGGAAAGCAGGTGGAAACATGTCATTTCATAATACCAATAACAGTAAGGACAGTTGTTCCCCGTCCGCTGAGCTGTCGGCAATGAGCAGAAGACAGAGTGCCCATGTCGGATTTCTGGGGCCAAGGGTTTCAAACAGTTTCAAGGAGCTGTGCCTCACAGCCGGATGAACAAGGCTATCTTCATCTCAGGTCCTAATCTACCCATTCTGTAAATGATGGTCAAAGGTCAGAGGTGGCCTCCCTGAGTGTAGCAAGTGGGTCCTGAGCCAAAGGGAAGGAAGGAGGGTCATGCTGAGACTGCTTCGAGCCCCTCCCACCGGCACTGACACACCTAGCCCCAAACAGGGCGGCAGGGGCCACTGTTCACTCTGATCACCAGCACGATGTCAGCAGGTGGGCAAGGGTGACATCCCAGGATGACTTTGTGAAAGTTACGTCATTAAAACAGAGGCAGGATGAGACCCAGGTACACAGGGAGGCTGTCAAGGACAGCCTGTGTTTAAGGGCAGGTGTGTTGCCATTTAATGGAAACCTCACAGTTCACAGAAGCAGAGACATCTGCAAAGTTAAAAAGCAGTGTTCCTGGTGGAGGAAACATGATTTTGGAAGTGTTACATAACCTGCTGTTTCAAAAATGCATCTCCCTCTTGGGCATAAACCCTGGGTTTTTCCTTTCTTTCTTTTCCTTCTTTCCTTTCTTTTCCTTACTTCCTTTTCTTTCCTTTTTTTCCTTTCTTTCTTTCTTTTGAGAGCACCAGGGGGCTGGGGGAGGGGTCGGAGGAGCAGAGGCAGAGAGAGAGAGAGAGAATCTCAAGCCGACTCCACACCCAGGTCCGGGCCCAATGCAGGGCTTGATCTCAGGACCCTGAGATCATGACCTGAGCCAAAACCAAGAGTCAGAAGGACACTTAACTGACTGGGCCACCCAGGTGCCCCTTTTTTCCTTTTAAAACACATTTCTTTAGTTTCCCTTCTTAGCTGGTAAAATAATCTCTGCATAGCCATAGTTCTGTGGGGGAGAAAGAAATGCAATTTTCTGCAGTTTCAGAGCGGTCTTGAGCAGGCCTCCCTGAGCAGTGGGTGGGCTCCTTTGGTAGGAATCTAGGCAGCACCCTAGCTATTGCTGTTTGGGACAGCACGTGAGAGAGGGGATGGGGCAGGGACAATGGGAAGGAGGTTCCCAGGCACACCCTCCATGACTTGTAGGATCTTCCTCCCTCTTTGTTATGGGCTCAATTGTGTCCTTCCACAACTCATAGATTCAAGTCCTAACCCCGCATGCCTCAGAATGGGACTGTATTTGGAGAGGAAGCCCTAAAAGAGGTGATTAGGGTAAAATTAAGTTCGCAGGGGTGGGCCCTAATCCAGTATACCGGGTGTCCTTACTAGAAGAGGAGGTTAGGACACAGACACACACAGAGGGAAGATGTAAAGGAAAGAAGGCCATCTACAAGCCAAGGAGAGAGGCTTCAGAAGAAACCAAGCCTGCTGACACTTTGCTGTCAGACTTCCAGCCTCTAGAATTATGAGAAAATAAATTCCTGCTTCTGAAGCCACAAAAGTCGGTAGTACTTTGTTATGGCAGCCCCACCAAGCTAATCTCCTCCCCTCCACCCTCCACTGCCATGGACAGCCGGGCTGGTTACTTCCCCCACAAACATCTGTCTTCTCTGCTCCCAACCCTTGTTTCTGTAAGATTTTGAGAGCAACTGTCTGGCTTTGGAAAAACACAAACAAGAACTTTTTTTGCTGTTTCATAAGCTTGGCTGGGAAATGTCAAGGAAAAAAAGAAAATGTCACCCAAACACCCTCTACTTCCATCCGCCCTCACTGTCAGGACACGCCTGGGCTCCACCAGGACTAGTGTAGGTGTGGTGTGTGTGCCAGGGGAAAGAGAAAAGTGCATGCCCAGCATTCCTCTGCCTTTCACTGGGGTTTTGTAGGGCAGTGTGGAAAGGCCTACCATCTTTAAGTAAACAACGATTCCCATGGACGTACCCGACATCCATAGGTTACCGCCATACCTTCTGATTGGTCTACATTTTGCAAAGAGGATGCCAGTGGACTTTACAGGTTGCTGTTTTGAATGTTTATCTAATAGGATTCACCTTCAGTGATATCTTTTCTTAGCCTTCTTTACCTACTTCTGGCCTATGGAAGTAACTCCCCGACTTATAAAAAAGGACCAAAGAAAAGCTGCTGATCCTATCACTGAATGGCATGCAGTTTTAATTATTATAATTATAATAATTGCTATTTTTAAAATTTTGGTGTCTCCTTCTGACATGCAGTTTAAAAAAAAAAACAAAAAACCAACCTGATAGGGGGGAAGGAGAGTAAAATAAGAGATTACCTGTAATTACCCAATAGTCTCTGGTTGTTTCTGATATATCAAGGTTAGGATATTCCAGCGCTAAAACAAAGAAGAAACACACCAAGTTAGTTTCACGAGTTTTATATGCAAATATTATTAAAGAAAATGGACACAGGTGACAAAATATTGAACAGCTAAATTTGGCTTTAACATTCTCAGGGAACTCCAGGACATTCAGGCCAACATTATCTTGCTGTTTTGAAAAGTAAAATACTCAGCAAAGGGCTAACTTTCAGATGAAGAGTTTTCTAGGGTTTGTGGATTTCTGTTCTTTTTCCATCAAAAGCTTCTTAAGTGGAACGTCTTCATTATCAAGACTCACAGCTAGAAGTAACTCTGGCTTTCTTTGTGAAAATTTCCCAACCATCACTAATGTTTTTAGGAATGATCATCTCTTGAATAGTTTTTCCAGTGTCAAGGACTAAGTGTATTATTAGCCAAATGTTTGTGACAAAAAGTCCCATATTTTTGCGGGTATGGTGACCATAAGAGTTAATTCATGGAAAGGGTTCAGTGCAGTGCCTGCCACCTAGTAAGTGCTCAATAAATCTTAGTTGTTGTAATTATCAGAATGTCAACAGGAAAGAAAATAAATTCTTCACAGGTGCCATGTGACATAATGAATTCCATCTTTCCTGAGATCACCTTTCTCTAAAATCCAGACTCGTCTTTCCTTACTATATGGAAATTCACAAAAGCCTGCCATTAAACATTCAAAACAAATTTCTTAGTGGCTACTCTGTGCTAGGTACATCCACACACACCCTTTTATTTAGTCACAGTATCAAATGTAACCACAGAAGGAAATAGAAGCAACCCTGCTAATATGTGTTTAAAAAAAAAAACAAACCAAACCATGACCAGTGACCTTGAGAAATGTACCAACAAGTGAATTTAACAGCACCAATCTTGACTTCCTTTGGCTACCAAGTAAGTGTTTGGGTACATAATGTAGGCCGTATTGTCTTTGGAGTCTGTGCCTGCTGCACGGTAATGAGGGTTATGTAACTGAAGCGTCAGAGGAAGACAGGCCAGGGGACTGACTATGGAGAATTCATGCATCGAAGTCACGATGCTGATTGCAAATGAGCTGCATTGTGATACCTACAGCCAGGGCAAGGGCCGAAGGCCGGGCAACATTTGCTGATGGCAGAAGTGGGGGAAACCATCGCAACCCAGATTGCCACAGGGACAGATGCCCTACGGGGCAGTTACTGTCAGTTCAAAGGCGAGCTGCTTGGGTTCAAACTCCACGTTCCATGTCTCATTAGCTACGTGAGAGTGACATTTCGTGAACCTCTTGGAACTTCAGTTTTCCCCTCTGCGAAGCGGGGCTCGCTTTGTACTCCCTTACAGGGTGCTCTGTGAGGATTCGACGATGGAAGATATATGAAGGCTAAAGGCACCTAGCGAGGGCTTACTTCCAATGTGCAATAAACTTGTGACGAATTCAATCCTGGTTTATCACCAGTTCCAGTTATTTTATGATAAAAGAGTATGTGCAATACTTAAATGGAGAAAGTTAGTTAGTTAAACGGAGAAAGGACCCTGGGGTCTCAGGGGAAAGGCAGCGTCCCCCGTGTGGTGTGGGCATACTCACGTTCGGCAATGGTGAGTGGCGGGTAGGTGAGGTAGAACCCAACCAGCTCAGCCGAGAGCTGGCGGAGGAGGCTGCTGGCGACCGTGCCGTTGAGGAAGGAGCTCCGATTCCCCACCACGTAAACCAAGGTGACTGTCTGGGAGGCGTTGGATGTGCTCACCATCTGAAAGGACACAGGAGGGAAGGGGAGGGAGACACGCCCCATAAGACAAGGGTGTGTTTCATGGAGGCCGTGGGAGAAGTTTATGCAGAAGTTGTTGGGGGGAAATGAAAGGGAGGGGAAAAAGAGCGAGGAAGAGACAAGAATAACAACACTCATCATTTATGGTTACTCTCTGCATGTCGGGCCTCGGGCTCGTGGTCTCATTCAAGGCTCACCACAGCTCTGTGAAGGGTATCCAGTTAGGACTCCATTTTACAGAGGAGGAAACTGAGGCCCAGAATGATCAAGAGACTTGCCCCCAATCACACAGATAATAAGTGATGTAGCCAGGATTCGAACCCAGGCAGTCTGACTTCAGGTGTTAAGGGGTGTATGTATCTTTTCCAGGGGCTACAGAGCCTCAGATTACTTTTACGGTTCTGAAAATACAGAATAGAGCATAGAAATGTTACATCTAAGAGAGCTCAACTGCTCAGAGAAAGCCTGAGTTCAATTCAGGGGGGAATCTTTAAGTTCCTACACAGCTGATCACCATGCTTAGGGAGCAGACAGAGTGATTAAACCTGATTCCAAAAGGAATTCAGAAATATAAAATAGCCTCTTTAGAGAGTGATTACATTTCCTGTGACCTATTAAATTCAATATAGAATATGTAAATACTACTATGAGATGGTGTAGTTTTCTTCTTGAATTTTGTCAAAGTCAGTTTTTCAGTTACTGGAAAATGCTGTTTTCTGGGTCAATGTATGGACAAAAATATCCCACAGATGAGATTCGAAAAACAGATGCAGTAGGAAGTCATTTGATTGGGTGAGACAGTGTGGGCTTCTGTCCTGGCGTCCACACCTCCCCCTTCCAGATTCGCCCGCCACCCACCCACCTGCGTTCTGTTCTGCATCCCCAGGGGCAGAGCCTTGTGGACCACCTCAGGGGGCTCCTTTCCCTCGGGCTTCAGCTAAAAGGAGCTGGGGGGGGGGGATATGGGACAGAGGGAGGAGAGTGAGGTCTGAGAACGAGGGTCAGGGACTCCCTCCCCACAGCGCGGCTCCTGTAGGGGAACTCTGGGCTCTGGTTTCCCATAACTGCTCCCTCTCCTCACCCCGTCAGCCCCAACACTTAGAGCCTCGGGTACTGCACTCGCCCCGTGGTTTTCCTAGAACCTGCCCACACTTCTGCAAAGGGTCCCTTTTATTAGACTTTCGTCAAATTACCTTCACCTGAGTGTGCCCCCTCTTCCCATAGGGAGCTGACTGAAATCCTGTCGTTCCCAAACTTTTACACATTCATACATAAATACCCCTGCAACATTCCTTTTAACTGCTATTTTTAAGACGACTGTCAAGAATAGCTTCTTCACATTCTTTCCCATTTCTCCCCATAAGTGGAAGTTTCTATTTAATTCTCTACCACAGAGCCTGTAGTCCCATGATTTAGGATACACTGAGTCAACACTTCTGGTCAACTCTTTCTTTCCTCTCTGGAAGTATTTTGGGAAAGTGGTTGAGCCACAAGTACTCATGCCTCTCTTTCCCAGGGAGCCAAAAAGAAAGGTGCTTCTTTTTGAACGATTCAAAAGACCTCTCCGTACGGCCACCTGCGAAAATAATAACTAAAATAACTTTTCAACCATTATCTCTAGAGTGAACATTCTATTTTTGGCTTTTCAACAAAACTTAGTCTCACTGGATCCCAAAGAAGCCCACAGAATTTGCAGTACGGATACCTCTGTACTTATACACTCAATCAGGTCAATTGTGACTTAAAAAAAATTGTGGCAAAATACACATAAATTTCATCCTGCTAACCATTTTAAGGACACAGCTCAGTGGCACTAAGCACAGTGACGGGTTGTACTGCCATTGTCCCCATCCATCTCCCGAACTTTTCATCTTCCCAAACTGAAACTCTGTCCCTATTAAACAACTCTCCATTGCTTCCTCTCCCAGCCCCTGAAAGCCACCTTTGGGTCTCTTTGTGTCTCTATTACTTTGTGTCTATATTAATTTGACAAAATGCTACTTTTGTCTCTATTCTATTTTGTGTCTCTATTAATTTGACAAAATTAAACACCTCTCGTAAGTGGAATCCTACAGTATTTGTCTCTGCGGCTGGCTTATCTCAGTCTGCATAATGTCCCCCAGGTTCGTCCAGGTTGTAGCACGGGTCAGCATTTCCTTCTTTTTTAGAAATGGAGAACGTCCCGTCGTATGGATATAAGACATTTCTTATCCATTCATCCGTGGGTGGACGCTGGGGTTGCGTCCACCTTTTGGCTCATGTGAATAATGTCGCTATGAACATGGGTGTACAAATATGGTTGAATCCCTGCTTTTGACTCTTTGGGGTAGATGACCAGAAGAAGCAGAATTGCATGGCCCTGTTTGATTTTTTAAGGAACCACGATACCATTTTCCACAGAGCTCCATCATTTGAGATGCTCGCCAGCAGGGTCCAGAGTTCCAGTTGGTCCACATTCTTACCAACACTCGTTATTCTCTTTTTTATAGTAGCCATCCTAATAGATGCAAAGTGGCATCTCATGGTTTTGATTTGCATCTTCCTCATGATAAGTCACGGAGAGCATCTTTTTCATGTGCTCATTGATCATCTACAGATCTTTGGAGAAATGTCTATTCAAGCTCTTTGCTCATTTCTTTATGGGGTTGTTTTTATATTTTTAAGTCGTAGGGGTTCTTTATATATTCTAGATATTAACCCCCTATTCAATATATGATCGGCAAATATGTGTTCCTGTTCTGTGGGTTGTCTTTTGATCATGTTGTGCCCTTTGATCCACAGATGTGTTTAATTTTGGTGAAGTGCAATTTATCTATGTTTTCTTTTGTTGCCTATGCTTTTGGTGTCCTATCCAGGAAATCTTAGCCAAATTCAGTACCATGAAGTTTTCTCCTCTATTTTCTTCTAAAGAGTTCTATAGTTCTGGCTCTCGTGTTTAGGTCTTTGATCCACTTTGAAGTTAATTTTTGTATATGGTACTAGATAAAGGTCCAGTTCCCTTCTTTTATTTGTGGCTATCCAGTTTTCTAATACCATTGGTTGAAAAGACTGTCTTTTCCCCATTGAGTGGTCCTGACACCTTTGTCAAAAATCATTTGACCATATATGCAAAGATCTATGCTTGCATTCTCTCTTCTGTTCCATGTCTATATGTCTGTCTTTATGCCACTACCACACGGTTCTGATTACTGTAGCTCTGTAGTTAAGTTTTGAAATCAGAAAGCATGAAACCTCTGACTATGCTTTTCTTTTTCAAGATTGTTTTTGCTACTCTTGGTTCCTTGAGATTCCATATGAATTCTAGGATGGATTTTTCTATCTCTGCATTAAAAAAAAAAAATCACTGAGATTTTGGTAGGGATCGCACAGAATCTGTAGATTGCTCTTGGCAGTACTGACATCTTAACAAAATTAAGTCTTCCCATTCATGAACACAGAGTGACCCTTTTTTTTTTTTGGTCTTAATATTCTCATTTTCTTTATACCTAAGAAAAGTGTGACCAGTTTTGGGGGCTATTTAACACTGGTTTCATCAATAAGAGGTTCACAGGCCTGAGACCAAGGTCATCTCAGTGTTCCCTGAAAGTCATGCCCTGTCCCCAGTAGAAGCAGCCCCTACAGAGGGCACTGTCCTACTACCCCTTTACTCTTAGGCTCCTGTGGCTTCTGACCTTTTCTCTTATTTTCCACTCATTCATGCCACAATTCATTTAGCTAATTAGACCTAAAGAAGGCTGGTAGAATGGAAGGCTGTTGTTTTGCCTACACAGAATCCATTCTCCTTTCCTCTATGAAGGAGATTTCCTCAGGGAAACACCTCTTTTCTCCAACTGGGTTCATGGGCTTTGTTTGAGTGGGGCTGCCCCACCCAGATTCCAGGAGTGGGAATAGTCAGGCCTGGTTGATTGTGACATTTTATCCCCTTGACCATAGTTACTCCTCCAGAAATGGGTGCATAGTCCACATGGGTCCAATGAGAGCTAATCCCAGGATTTTTACTGGAATGCCACCAAAAAAGTCACGTTGGTTCCATAAGACGGTGAGCAATAAGGATGAGATAAACCTGAAGGTGCCAGGGGCCACCCCATTGGGCCTGAAGACATTACCAGCCCAGGGCAAGGCCAAGTGACAAAGAGAGGATTTCTGGAAGAAATCATATAAGCACCTGAATCAAACTGGGCCTGGAGAAAATAGGGTATAAACCTTTTAGTTATAGGAGTCAATTACTTCTTTTTGCATAAGTCTTATATGCTTGGATTCTGTCATTCATAACCAAAAAGGTCCTAATTGAATCTACTGTAATCTAGTTCCTCACATCAGTGCCATACAAGTGAGCTACTGAAATGTTCAAGAACATTTAAATCTATTTAGACGCAGTTTTCAAATGGTCTGTTATAGTCTTTTCCAAAGAAACTTGGTTACTTGCTTTACAAAGTTTCATCTCGTGGCCCATGACTATCATAGAACACAAAGAGTGTGTTCTCAAAGCCAAAGGCAACTTGTTTATCTTGGTGTCTCTCCCAGTGCCTGAATGAATAGCAGGTGCTCAATGGGTCTGTGCTTCCTGAAAACGATCAGAGAATGCCCTGCCGCCAAGCCCGAGCCCGAATCATGCACCTGTGAGGATCACAAATCCAATTAGAAAGAAAAGATCTCCCACAAGGGAGCTGAGTCATACTTCTTACATAAATCTTAAGTCGGTGACATGTTTTTTAGATCTCAATCTAATATGAGCCAAATCATAATGAGATACTTCCACATAGACTTTGGATAAATCTAGAAAAGGAAAGCTGCTTGTTCAAATTAAATTGTGTGCTTTCTACATCATATTGGCTTTGTTGATAATTCGCTTATGCTAAATGTCAATTTCAAAACTACTGGGTTTCATTGCAAAGGATTTAGTTCAGTAAAAACAGAGACATTGGGTTGCACAGTTAATCAGAGAGATTTGGGGGTTGAATGAATATCATTAAACAGCATCTGGCTTGGGCCATGTGGGTGGCTCAGTCAACTGGGTGTCTGACTCTTGATCTCAGCTCAGGTATTGATCTCAGAGTTCAAGCCCTGCACTGGGCTCTACGTTGGGTATGGAGTTTATTAAAAAAAAAAAAAAGTTGTTAGTTACATAATTGCAAGAAAGTGGGTCTGAGAAAAGTTTTTGGTGGCATGCCTACTGTAAGTCCAGGAAACTGAAATATAGTATGCCAGGAATGGGATTTTTCTGGGAAAAGTTCATGTATTTGCCAAACATTCCATACTATAGCACAGTGGATAAGATTATGGGCTTTGACTCAAGTCCTTGTTTCCTTCTTTGCCAATCGTGTGACTTTCTGGAAGTTTCTTAGACTTTCAGTTCTGTCTTCTGTGAAATGGTGATAATACTTGAGAAGGATGTCTTGAGTTTTATGTAGCAAAATCTTTCTAAAACACCTAGCACAGTCCCGGCATATGGTGAGCCCCAAACTTAAAATGTACATGTACATGTGTGTGTATTTATTTAAACTAAGGTGATTGTTCATATGGATGTCTGGAAAATAACTCAAAGCAAATCACAGGAGAGGCAAAACTTGATGCATTAGCTATTCAGAATCAACTCATTTTGTGAGACATCTGATTTATTTTATGAGACTATATCTTATAAGGTATATCTAGTTCAATTTTTAAAGTAGTAAATATATTGGGAAGTCTGGGGGGCTCAGTCAGTTAAACATCTGACTCTTGATTTTGGCTCCGGTCATGATCTCAGGGTCGTGAGACTGAGCCCCATGTCCAGCTCTGCAATGGAAATGGAGCCCTGCTTAGGGTTCCCTCCCCCGCTCCCTCTGCCCCTCCCCCTGACTCATGTGTCCCCACTCTCTCTGTCTAAACAAACAGACAATACAAAATAAGACAAAATAACAAATGTATTGGGAAGGCCTGAGGAAGCTTCCCCTGGGAAAATAAATATAAAATCCCAAACCATAGCAGGTTATAGAGCAAACAGCATTCCTCCTGTCACAGCCGTACTGCAGACATCCTTATCAGTGCTGGGGCTGACTCGACTCGGGGGGCCCCAGAGTGGCACCTCCTCCTGTCTACACCCCCTGCCCTAGGTACAGAGTTACATTTACACCAGAGAGCTTTGAAACAGGTCACCAAGTCACTTCTCGCCAACACTCACGTTACGCTTGGTGTGTGTCAGCTACACCATTGACGCGTCCTCCTTCTCACCTGAATGGTCAGGTTGCTTTTGGTGTTCAGGACTTTCCTCTCAGCATCCTGGAAGGCCTTCTGCAGCCGCTGCTCCATCGTCTGCGCAAACTTGCAGGACTGGATGTTGTCGGACTGGCTCACGAACTGCAGCACTAGAACCAGAGTAACGGGTCAGCACTCACCAGAGCTGTGTGCCTTGGTCTTGGACTTCACAGGGGTCATCACATAAAACAGCCCGATTTTACATCCGAGAAATCGGGCAAATAAGGACGGACAAGGTTTGGCTGTAGTGTTGGAAGTGCGCCTTAAAATGACTTATAATAGAGAAGAATCAAAAGCACGATCAAACCTAAGGTCCTCCCTGATGGGAAAGATTTGGGGATCATTTGGTTGGACCATGCAGACATCTGCTCCAAGAATGATACAAATCAGAGAGAGATCACGCCTTCTATTTCTTTGGAGGGGGGAGAAAAGTCAACTGACCGGCATCACTAAGTTGGTCAAGCCTTTCAATTTCAACGGTTTCCCCACTCTCGTGGTCTACCAGCCACCTGATCAGAATCACGAGGGACTTGAGAGAAAGATTCCAAGGCCTAAGCTCAGAGACTCTGATTCAGGGGCAGCTGGGACGTGCCGCTCCGAAGCATAGATTTTATGGATGTTCAGCTCTTACCACTATTCACAGGTAATATAGAAAAGAATTAAAAATAGGGTGCTTGCTGCTCATAAAGTACAAATTATATAAACTGAGAAGGGAGGCTCCCGCAAAGGACTATTTCTAATAAATCCAGGGTTGAGAAGTTTAAGTTTATGTGTAAGGAACGTGGACAGTTCCTTAGCAGGGCCCTTTGAGGAAGGTACACAGGACTTTAAGAAATGACAGAGCAGCTAGTACGGGAGTCTTTAAACAGGTGTCCTCTTGATAACTGCCCCTGATCCTGGAATGAACGGGAATCCTTTCTCTCTGAGGTACTTGCCTGTTCTCAGCTGGAAGTAGCCTGCAGGCTGGGGATTCCACGGGGAGGCAAGGACTACCACCGACTGCAAGTTTGGGGTATGCTGCTTCAGATCTGCGGTGACGTTGCTGACCCCGTAAACACCCAGCATTTCGATCACCACCGCAGGTAAGTACACCAGCCTCCCTTTGGTAGCATAATAACCCACGGTGATGTTATGAGAATGTTCCAGAATGTCCACCTACAAAACAAACAGACCCACAGGACTCAGTGTTAATTTCCACAGTACTTTAAGTTCTTCTTGGTATTTCTTAGAACCACCACTGTTGTTTAGCATGGCTGGGAAACAAGTTGTTCTTATTCAACAAACATTCTAATAATCCTATAGAGCCTATATGGACTGGCAAGTCTCAAAACATCAGAATACAACAAAATGCAATTTATTTCCAACCTACATGGGATCGGATTAAATCTGGGGGGATTTTGATTCCTTAAATGCCTCAGTATAATCCTGTGAGCACCAACGGTCACCCAAGAAGGCAGAGAGGAGATGGCGGGCGAAAGAGATTTCCAGAGATGAAAGGCTGGGAAAAATAGCTTTCTTATCACTTATGAAAATTAAAAGGCAGAAGTGATAGATGAAGTGAGGGCTTCTTTAGGACAGGGATTAGGTAGTAAATGAGGTGAATTCCTCTTTCTAACAGCTAAAAGAAGAACTATTCAGACGTTAGTCCATTCCTGGCTTGTAAGTTGGTTCAGGAACTAGGTGAGGATAGGGAGGGGCTGAGGACAATCTCTCTTAAAACTGAGTCACTGAGTCACTGAGTCCTAAGAGACACTGAGGCACTGAGTTCTTTCTGACCTAAATGGAAGATTTTGAGGCTTTAGATTTTATTCTTATTTCATTTTGCGTTCTTAGTTTTTGTTGTTTTTTTTTTTAAGATTTATTGGGGCGCCTGGGTGGCTCAGTGGGTTAAGGCCTCTGCCTGATCCCGGGGTCCTGGGATTGAGCCCCGCATTCGGGCTCTCTGCTCAGTGGGGAGCCTGCTTCTCCCTCTCTTTCTGCCTGCTGCTCTGCCTACTTGTGATCTCTCTCTGTGTGTCAAATAAATAAATAAAATCTTTTAAAAAATCCTTTAAAAAAAGATTTATTTCTTTATTTGAGAGAAAGCGACTAAGAAAGTGGCTAAGAAGGTGCCTCCCCGCTCCAATCCTAATGACCTTGAGGAGCAAGTCTCAGTTTGGGGATTATTTATTTTTAGCACCTCTCTAATGCTGGCTAGTCATATGTTTAAACAAAAAGACATGGGGGACATCAGCCTTAGAGCCTTCCTCAAGCAACAATGTCTAGCTTGCATTTACCCAGTTATTACCATTACTCTCATTTTTATGATTACCTTTTATTTGTGGCAAATATCCTGAGTTCCACCAGTAATATCAAACATCCTTTCAAAAAGTTTTTTTTAAAAATGGGCCGCTTTTTAAGACTTAATTCCTAACTAATTGTGACAGTGGTCTGCGATGAGATGCAGAAAAGATAAACACTGAAGGTAGTTTGCAAACAACTAAGTTTGAAAATTACATGTCAGGTGACCAAACAGAGATACTCATATTTTCAACTTTCAAGAAGTTTCTGGTGCAGAAACCACAGATGCTTTTCATGAAATGCGTTTCTCTCTCTCTCTCTCTCTCTCTCTGTCTTTCTTTGTTTTCTCTCAGAATTATACAAAAGGGATTGACAGGGGCGCCCGGGTGGCTCAGTCAGTTGAGCATCTGACTCCTGGTTTCAGCTCAGGTCATGATCTCAGGGTCCTGGGATCGAGCCCCATGCCAGGCTCCCTGCTCAGCGGGGAGTCGGCTTGAGATTCTCTCCCTTTCTCTCTGTTCCTCCGCTTCCTCTCCTCCCCCCCAGTAAAAAGAGATCAACAATGACCAATAAACTATGTAGCAAACCTCATTTCTAGTCCTTGGTGTGGTCGTGGAGACCATGAAGCCAAATGCAGCTGCAAGACAAGCCTCAAAGGGAAAAAGCCAGACCGCTATTTCTAAGTGGTGAAAAGGGCCATCCACCAACTGCCAATCACATTTAGGGCTTTAAAACTTGGCATCAATCCCAAAGAGTGCAAAGCGAGGGTTCCATCCCTTGGCTATGCCATGGGAATCAGCTGACAGTTGTTAAATAGTAATTGGCATTAAAGTGTTTGGGGGAAAAAATGTTTTATTTCCCTGTCTGCTGCTGGCTATTGAAGCAAAGTTGGACTCAATTTACAATAATTTTTAAATGTCCAGAAATAAATCACCATTTACAATGCTGAGGAAGATGAAGGGAAAAGCAATGGACAGTTTCTTGAGAATTAGACTAACAATATTAAATACTTTCCCTAAACAATGGGATAATGGTATGATTTAAAACAGTATATCCACGCTTAAAAAAAAAAAAGACATAAGGCAATTAACCTCCATTTTCCACGTCAAAATTTGACCTTTTTCTCTCCAGTCACCACATATGAGCTATTCGCCAAAATGAAGGAGGATGTTACTTCTGCCATGTGTGGTCATGGTACCATGAGGAGGAGGAAAATCTAGATGTACCCGGGGTCCAAGAGGAGGATGTAGAGGGCTTAGTTTAATTACGAAAGCAAGGGGCTTACGTGAGCTGAGACGTCATTCTGGTGGAAAGCCTTCCGTAATGCCTGCGTGAGCCCTTTGGCTATACTGAACTTCAAGGTTTCACTGATCTGCACTCTCCTCTGGGTCAGAAGGAGAACTGTGGGACCAAACAGAAGCATGGCAGTCAGGCTAAGGCAGTAGACCCCCTCATGGAGCTCCCCTCTCCTCTCCACCCTCCACCTCCTGCAAGTTCTGAATAAAGCTGGTGACTGCAGGTCCAACCAATGAGAGCGGCGTGCTGGGGTAGTAGCTCTCTCGGTCCCACTCAAGTCCCAAGAAGGGAGGCCTCGTATTGGTGTGACCCTAGAGGAGAGAGAGCTAATATGCTGGCTGCACTTCATTTCTGACCAACGCTGCCTTTGACTTTGAAAACTGGGTTCAGCAGTGCCTGGCCCCAATGGGTCTGCAAGAAAATGCATGCAAGAAAATTCCGACAACAGTGTTCCCTGACAGCCTGCTGACGTGCAGGCCCTGAGTGAGGTCCTGCAGCCTAAAACAGCCCTGAATGAGGCAGGGGCAGCCCCGCACCCTATAAGTGGGACAGAGAGCAGGATGGAGACCTGGGGTGGACAACAGGCATCTGTGACTGAATGTGACAGGTGTTATTTGAAGGGAAGCCTCCGATGCTGTTGGAGGCTTCAGGAGGAACATCCAGCCCAGACTTGGGCAAGGGGGTGGGGTTCAGGGAAGGTTTCCTGAAGCTTCCGCTGAGTCCTGAAGGATAACAGGGAATGAGCTAGGCCAACAGGAGAGAGACACCCCCCACCCCCAGCCATTCCCAGCAGAGAGAAGACCAAGAGCAAAGGTACAGTGGTGAGAAGCAGTGCCTCTCAGTATACATGTTTAGGCTTGGTCCTGCTGGCTCCGGGAAGCGAGGGGTTTTTAATGAAGGCATTCATTTTAGAGAGTTCTGTTGCCTGCAGACTGGAGAACAGATTGGGGGGGGGGGTGGCTAGTCTAAGGCAGAGAGATAAATTTGGTTGTTGTTGCAGAAATAGAGGTGAGTGACGACAGGGTGAACCAGAGAAGGGGCAGTGGGGATGGAGAGAAGGGGTATTCAAGGATTTAGAACCGAAGGGCCCCTGTGGTGGGCCAGGTGTGGGTGGGGTGATGGAGAGTGACACAGAAGTGGGGGAGAATGTTCCAGACTTCTGCATCTAGGTGGTTGGGGTGGCCTGCCTGTCAGAGGAGGGGGAGTGGAAAACCAGATGGTATAATTTCTTAAGAAACAGAAAGCGATAGTGTACTTTCTGCTATACGCCTAGTTTCACAATTTCCCATTTTAGGATAGGGTACGTCTCAAGATATAATTTCACTTAATCCTTTGTGGGGCAAGGAGGAAGGCGGGACTCGAGCATCCAGCATTGGGATGCTCTTTCAAATAATGTGTCTGGTGATTTTTAGAGCAAACACTGCCACTGATGAAAGCATCCCGGGCCTTCCTGGCCCGCTGGGCTGCCACCGGGAGGTGCCAGCTCGAGACAACAGCCACTGCCCAGCTTTCTCAAGGCCTCCTTTCAACATCCGAAGGAATCCTGGGCATCCTCATCACACAGCTGTACTTTTACTATCTGCCGGCTGACGAATTAGCTAACAAAAGCCTTTCTGAATTCTGTAGGGCTTCCGAGATTTGTTATCTTACTAACCAGCTCATTCCTTTATGTGACAACTCCCTGATTTGTTCTGCAGGAAAACTAGCTACACGTTCATTTTCTCAGACCACCCTCCCCCACCGGCAGAAGTGGCTTCCCCAGGGGCCTCTGATATCGGGACGGACCTCGGGACTAGACTCCATGTCCCATAAAGCTTCCCCTCTCCACCATCACTTATGATAAGGACCAGAGGTTCTCAACCTCAGCACTGTGACATTTGGGGCTGGATGATCCTTTGCTGTAGGTCCGTGGGGACCTACCTCCCTTTCACGTCACAGACACCCTAAAACGACTCCAGACATGGCCTGATGCCTTCTGGGGGAGAAGGAGCCAAACTGTCCCTGGTTGAGAACCACTCATCTCAAAGAACTCAAATAATTCTGTTACATCTCTGAGACCAGGGCATGATTGCTGCTTTCAAGTAAAATCAGGACAGTGGACTCTCACCTGTCTTCACCAGGAGCTTCCTGGACATCTGACACTCCAGGTTGGACGCCATTTTGCCAGTGGTGACCACGGAAGTTGACGCAGCGGGGAGAGCAGCATCTGTATTTCCCGCCAGCACGGGTGGCAAGCGGGTGGCCCTCACTGGTGCGGTGATGGACGTCAAGGCTGCTGTGATGGTCAGCGGGTGGGCGGTGGCCGCCCGGGGCATGTCTGGGTTGGTGGGGTTGGGAAGGCCCGTGTGCATGGCTTGTGGTTTCCTGGGGAGGTGCGTCGTGGACAGCAGGCCAGAGGCGGTGCCCACGTTCCCTTGCATGGCTGTGTGAGCACTCATGGTGTGTGCTGTTCTGGAAAACATGTAGGTTGGCGTGAAGGAGAAGGTCGGATGCACCGCCCCTGCTGTCGTCTTTGGGCCAGGCGCTGTGTTGTTTGTGGCATTTTTAGCTAGAGTAGCGGTCCAGCTGCTCTTAACTGATCCTGAGGCCACGGCTGAAGGGTTACTGCCAGGGCCCTTGGCGACCAGGGCTGCAGACAGCGCCCGTGGACTTGATTTCCCCAGGAACGACGTGGCTACGGTGGCGGCCGCTGCTGTTGGTTCCGCCCTGGACGACGCTGAGGGGTCCGCTGCAAAGAGGAAAAAAAGCAAAGTCTGTCATTGGTCCGCAGGGTGCGTGTCACTTATGGTGGTGACAGATGGATGGAACTTGCCGGTTTGCTGGCGAGAAAAGTCTCTGTACTCTGGAATTTGGGCAAAATGGCTCTAGGTTCGTTAAGTCAATTACCCACAGGGAGAACGTCCCTTACAGAAACCTGTGATTGGCAATAAGGATGTTTAAATTCTGAATGGAGCTCTTTCTCACCTTACGATGGGGTTCTGTCCTGATAAACCTATCTTAAGTTGAAAATATCATAACCAGAAATGCATGTAATACACCTAAGCTACCGAACGTCCTGGCTTAGCCTAGACCACCTTAACCGTGCTCATAATACTTACCGCAGCCTACAGTTGCTCAGAATCATCCGGCACAAGCCTGTCTTACAATAAAGTGCTGAATATCTCACGTAATTTGTTGAACACTGTACTGAAAGTGAAGGAATAGTGGTGTGGGTACGAGATGGTTGTAATTGTATCATTGCTGACCTTCATGGTCGCATGGCCTGCTGGGAGTTGTGCCCCACTGCCCTGCCTGGCACCACCGGAGAGGACCATACCAACTTATCGCTAGCCTGGGAAAAAAAAAACCCAAATTCAAAATTCGAAGTGTGATTTCTACCGAATGCCTATGACTTTTGTACCACTGTAAGCTGAAAAATTGTAAGTCAAATTCTTTTAAGTCGGAGACTGACTGTACTTTCAAAAGACTCAAGTCAGCAGAGGATAAAGGACAGGACTTTTGGGGACCGCTAACTTGTTCATCACCCTCAAGTGTGTTTCTGCTCCTTCTAAGCAAAGCCGGGTGTCTGTGTTGAACTTGAAGCTCCTTTGTCCATAGAAGCAGTCCTAACTATTTTGGGGGTACCAGGAAACCAACTACCTGCACGAGTGGCTGCACCTGTCTGTTTGTTGGGGCCCCGAGAAGCCAGCGGCACTTTGGACGGGGTCCTGAGAACGGCCCTGCTTGGTAGAGGAGACTCAGCCGTCATATGATCTCTCAAGGGACTCTGGAATGGTGGAGAAGCGCTTATCTCAGGAGATGGATAGACATCACTGGAAATGGAGAGACTCCTATCCATTCCATCTGAAAGCACTTCGTGGATGCGGGCTGCGGAAGTCAGCCTTGGAGAGGCTGGTAAAAGAGCACGTGTTGCATGCCCAGGCAGCTGGAGACGGAGATGAGACGCAGCGTGTTGGCCTGTGGGTGGGTCCTCTTCAACCTCAGCTGTTTGGAAGTCTCTGGAATAGGCACTGGTTATGGACACCACGTCTGTATGGTTTCCAACCATGGTAACCTCTGACTGTGGGACAGGCTGGTTGGCGCTGGTCCGAAGGGCTGGATGCGGAACGGTGAAGCCTTCTGCAGTCACTAATGGCCCAGCAGTATCTCTGAGATCTGAAGGTTTTCTTGTTCTGGCAGCTGAAGTTGAACCACTGGGAGGAGGAGTTGAAGCTGAACAAGTTTCCCAACGGGTGGAGTGAATTGTGTGCCCATTTAAATCATAATTTGTCTGCTGCTGCAAGCCAGATCTCATTGGCTGTATGGAGAGGGATCCGGTTTCTGTGGGAAGAGAACTCCCGAAAACATCTGTGGTTGCTGGCTTTAAAACACGTCTCATTGTTGAGAAATCATAGACCTCAGCGGAGGAGGGAAATGCTGTCACCTGTTGGGAGGTTGGGACTGGCGACTCAGAGCGGCCTTCTGCAGCTGCAGGAGCCTCTGGGTTGGTGCTGGATGAGCGGGGGGATGGGGAAATAGTCTGGGGTCCTCGTATGGAAGGCATGGAAGGGAGCGCTGATTCTGAAGGGAGGTTTGTTCTCAGTGTTGTAATGGGAAAAGATGAAATATGATCCATGCTGGAATCAGAGGGGAACCCATTTACAGTGTGAAGACTCAGAATGTCTTTTCTTGGAAGGGTCTGGAGAGCAACTGTCAAGTTTGCCTTTTCGTTTTTCTTTAAAACAGCTGTCACGCTCTCTTCCTCCCGCAGGAGAGAGGCCCAAGTTGCAGAAAGGAGATCGGGAGATTTGCTAGATCGGGGGAAGTCTGTAGCTGTGGTAGGAGGGGACCCATTGGTGCCCTCTTCTTGAGGAGCTGGCTTTTGGGGTGCGGTGGATGGGGAAGCCTGATTCTGCGCCAGCTGGAGGAAAGTGGGTATGGAGGGAGAGTCGGTTGCTGTGATGTTCCATACCCCAGAAAGGACGGCTTGCCCTCGGCTGGCAGTGGGGAGAGGCAGAGGAGAAGGCACCAACGAGGGAGCCGTGTGTTCTGCTGAAAAAGTGGGCCCTTCGGAACTCTCTGGAGCGGCTGGCACATGCAGCGGGTGAGTGGGGTCATTTGCAGTAGCAGTGGCTAGCTTTCCGGTGGTCGTTTCCACTGCCCCCGATCTTGCAGTCTGGGAAAGCAAAGACACAGCCTCCTGGGGCACAGCGGCGGCTGCTGCACTCTTAGAAGTCGGCAAAGACACCGCACTGTGCACGCCCTTGGCCACCCCAGCTTCCACAGAGTGGGTGGTTGTAGGACTTGAAGACCCTTCCGCCACTGCCTGTGAAGGCGGTCCGTCTGGACGCCGAGGAAGACTTCCAGGTACTCGGGGAATGGGAGGCAGGTAGGCCAGGTCTGCCACGGAGCTCAAAAACTCAGGTGTGGGGGAGCCTGCGGAGTGAGGACCTGCTGTGGGGGGCAGCTCGGGCTGCTGCCCTGTGGAGGATCCAGAAAAACCTAGATGAGGGATGCCTATCAAATCGTGGGCATTTTTGGATGGAGTGTGGTTCATTTCACCAGCGAATGGAATTGGGGAATTAGCTATGCTCTGACTTGAAGAGGAGCCAGGAGGAGTTGTTTGGGGGAAGAAAGGCACTTGGGTGGGTCGTTCGGCTGGTTTAGAAAAGATGATGGAATGAGGTGAGTCAGAAGCCAATGAGGAGGATGAAGGTGGAGGGAGAAACGGGAGCATGTCTGATCTTGGGGCATGTTGTGTTATAATGGAAGGAGTCCCTACCCATACTGGCTGAGATGGGATCGTGGACAATGAGGGGAGCATGCTGGTGTGAGGCAAACCTGACATGGAGGCTGAGTCTTTTCCCCCTTGAGGTCTCGGCTGGACCACAGACTCCGTGGAATCCTTGGAAGGCTCGAGGAAGGCGCTATGGCCACTTCCTTGGTAAGGGGAGGAAGAGAAGTCCCCGTGAGCCCTAGCTCTGCGGTGTGTCTTCGGCGGAGATGTCCGGGGGAGCTGCAGCATGCTCGTGTTGTCAGGGGACGGTCCCAGCACATTCTGGATTCTGGCCGCTGCCAAGGAAGACTGGACTTCTGAGAAAGGCCATGTTGGTGAAATCGGTAACGCTTTCCCATGAGGAAATGACTCTGGGGTCGGGCTGACTGTTATCTGTAGATTGTCTACTCCTGAGAAACAAAATATCACATGGTCAGGCATCAGCAGATCACCAAGTGCCTGCTTTGGGAAGTTCTGGAGGTCCTGGAGAGAAGGGGTGGGCATGGCAGGCACCGCCCCCATCTCACAGAGCTGTGCCCCAGTGCAGAAGACTCATTAAACATATTCATACAATGACATCATTACACAGTTGCAAATGCAGCAGCTCCCCTCCGGGGCAGGGATGGTGAACAACAGTCCCTGATAAAGTCATATTTGAGCAAAGATACAGAAGACACCTGTGTATCTTAAATCTTTTTTTCTGTATCACCTACAAGGGTTGGACTGGGAAACTCACAACCTAGAAAATCGAAGATCAACATGACCACCTGCCATGGCCAATGACACCAAAGTGAACCTGATGCAAGAACCCAAAATGCAAAATGAGAGAACTGTGTATCTGGGTGCAAATGTCTTTTTAGGACCCTAAGTCTTCCTCTCTGAAAGATAAGCTATTCACATCCAACGGAGGACTAGAGACACCTCACAAGACCTAGGGTCACTACAAGCACCTACAGAGAATTCAGACTGTCAGCACCAACATTTCCTGCTAAAGCTGCAGGTAGAAAGGAAAGGAGGGAGGGGCTCAAAATGGTGAGCTCCACAGGAAAGGAGGCAAGGACATAACTGAGCAGAAAGCTGGAAATTTCATGCTCAGGAAGAGAAACAATCTTGCCAGACGATTCTCTGGTCCCCCTTTCCATGGTTCTGCAGTGTCGATGGTGTTCATGACCCCAGAGGTGGCCAAGTGCCCTTAAGTCATATTTTAAATTAAGAATAATAAAAAAAATCTACTTCAAGAGCTTTCTCCATTACCTAAAAACCTCAGAACTACCTGACAGAAACAAACCAAGGGGAGTTGAAGTTATGAAATCTGGTTTGAAGTGGAGTGGGGTGGGTAGGTGAAGATGGGTGATGTACAGGAGCAAATTTGTGTTTTAGAACAAGCATTCTGGCTATGGACTGAAGAACAGAACAGACTGGAAAGTGGTGGGCATGGATAAAAGGAGAGAACAGAAGGAACCTCTCTGCCCCCACAGTGGTCCAGGCATGGGATGGCTGGAAAGTTGTAAAAAGGAGTTGAGCCATGGTAGAGGACTGAAATAGGTCATCCTCGAAGATCCCTTTTAATTTTCAGATAATATAGTCCTTTAAATATGTTTGTGTGTTTCTGTGAGTGTGAGTGTGTGTGTGTGTGTGTGTGTTTTAATGGCTGCAATTTCTCCTGTATGCCTCCCATTAAGAGGTGAGGTCTATGTCTCCTCATCCTGGAGCTGAGTGGCCTGAGACCATTCAACTAATTACAGTATGGTGGAAGCAATGCCACATGACTTCCAAGGCTACCATCACAAAAGGCCAGACAGCTTCCACTTGGCCTTTTGGAAGGCTTGTTCTCCATATACTCCTTCACTCTTCCTCCTGGAACTAGCCATGACTCTGTGAGCAACCCAAGCCACATGGTGAGGCCATGTAAGTACTCCAGTCAACAGTCCCAGCTGAGCCAAGATTCCCAGTCATCCCTGCTCAAGCATCAGCCATGTGACTCAAGAAGCCTCTAGGTAATTCTAGTCCCTAACCATTCAAGTCACCCTGGCTGTTTCAGTCTTCCCTACTGTGTCCCCAAGAATCATGAGGCAGAGATAAGCCATCCTCACTGTGCTCCATCTGGATTCCTGAAACCATGAGCATTATAAAATGGTAGCTATTTTACCACACTAAGCTAGGGGTGGTTTGCTATGCAGCAATAATAACAAATGATACGGGATTGTGTCCCTCACTTCTGGGAAATGAACCTCTATAGCTTTAATGAGATTCTCAAAAGGATTCAGAAGCCAAAACACAGCTAAGAACTCTTCATTTCAATGAAAATTACTTCTGCTTTATACATAAGATTTTAAAATTATGCCTATGCTAATAAATAAAATAATTTGTATTAATTGATGTATCATGGAAGGGGTAAAAGGGAAGAAAAATTTTAGGGGGAAAGGAGAGGTAATTTATTAAGAAGGGAAAAGTAAATTTGGAGAAGTAGGACAAAACCAAATTACAGAAAGCTTAAAACACTCAAAAAAGGCAGTGAAGTAGAAGCATGATATAGGATGGATATAGGAGTACACTGGACACACTCTACAGTGTTCCCATGATACCTGTATCTTGGTGGTCATGCCTTTGTGTGACCCCTCTTCTTGAGTATGAGCAGGACCTGTGACTTGATTCTAACCAACAGAATATGGCAAGGTGATGGGATATCACACTTGTGTTTATATTATCTAAGACTCAGTCTTGCTAGTAGACTTGCTCTCCTTGATGGCCTGATGAATTGAGAGGCCCTACTGGGAAAGCCCATGTGGCAAAGGATTATGGGCAACTTCTAGAATTGCAGGCAGTCTCCAGGAACTATGAGCAGCCTCTCAGAGCTGAGGATGGCTTCCCATGTACAGCCAGCAAGAAGCTAGGACCTTCAATTATGGACACCACAAGGAAATGAATTCTGCCAACAACCTGAGTGAACGTGGAAGTAGATCCTTCCCCAGCCAAGCCTCCAGATGAGAACACAGCCCAACTGACAAGACAACTGCATCCTTTTAAGACCTCTTGCAGAGAACCCAAAGAAAATGTGCCCATGGAAACTGGAAAATTATTAACGCATGTTATTTTGAGCCAGAAGTTTGTGGTAATCTGTTATATAGCAACAGAATCAGACACAGACATGTTGGAATGTTGCTATGAAACAGGTTGTATTCTTCTGTTTAAGTCCCATTTTTCACTTGATCTTAACCAAAAGGTTGAGAAGTGATTTAAGTCCCATTTTTCAAAGAGAAAAAGAAGCAACACCATTCTAATCAAATTACTGAATTCTTTTTTCTTAATGAAATCTGACTCTCTAATCCATCCCCTTCTCCTGTCCAAAACCCCTAACTTTCTTCTACTTAGAATAACCTGAACTACTCTTTGCAGAAAACTGTGGTAACAGTCTTTTTAAAAAATGCACAGAAATCAATGATATGTCCCACATACTAGAGGGGGAGATGACAGACAATGGTGTTTTCCTGCATAAGCCAACCAGCGATCCTTTCTAAACGTTAAAAATATCACTCCTTCTAAAGAAACCCCACAAAACCACAAAAACAAAAACAAAAAACAAGTTATCACTCATTCTAGGGACAAGCCAACAATTACCTGTGTTTGGACAGTGTGTCCCACCAAGGGACTTGTAATCTAAAGAATTTTAAAAGGAAATAGCTTAAATGGTAAGACATTTAAGGAGGTTCTGGATAAAGAAAGACGGGGAGCAGACATGGATTTATGTTGGAAATAACTTGCTTATTAAGTTTGCATGGAGTCCCATCAGGGCTAAACTTACCCTTGAACTGAAGTTCATTAACTAATGAAACATAAAAGGGGTTAGGAACTGCTTGGCCAGGCTGGGAAGCAGAACATCAGAAACGGTGAGAACTGCCTCCCTAGTCTCCCCGGACCTCAAGCCTCTGCGGGTAACACCCAGATGCCTAACGATGAGTTGTTTGCGCCTCTGTCCTCCCGAAGCCCTTCACACTGGTCGCGCATTGTTCCCACTACTTGCACAGAATGCCAGACCTGGTCTCCAGGGCCGTATGCTCAAAGTATTCCCACTGCAGAGCCTACAAACCTGAACCTCGAAAAATCCCACATGTACGTCAGGCTCCCCTGCTGCTTTTTCTCTGCTCTGAACTTCTCTCTTCAGTCCCTCTGTCAGGCCCCTGTGCATGGGTGTTTTTGTCCCAGACCCCAGGAGAGACCCTCCTTTCCAAAGTCATCAGAGTCTCCTACTTAAGAAATATTCTCCATTCAAGATCCAAGGGCCTCCCAGCACTGCCCTGGATAGCTTCCTGGTTTCCTCCGACTACTGGAAGGTGGCCGTAGTCATAACCCTTTCCCGCTCAGCGCTTCCTTCCTTTGCCTGCTGGAGACACTGAGGAGAAGGAGGCCTTCCCACAGTCAGCCTGGGACACTTTGCCAACCACGGTCATGAAGCCATCCGCTTTGTCCCGTTCGCTGACCACCAGCAGGTTTTCTTAATTGCAACACTTAAAAAAAAGCAAACCTGATCAACAGCAGCTCTCGAATGCCACACGACTGTGGATCCCCTTATGGTTTGCAGAATCTTGTCATACCCTCATCCCACCTTGTTCCTCACAGTACCTGGGAGGTAGAGGATAAAAGTTCTTACCTCGATTTTACATGTGAGCAAACCATGCCCCAAGGAGGTTAAAAGCTGGCTTGGCCAAGGTCATACAGACAGCTACCCTATAGACAAGTATGACTCATGCCCTCTGACTTCAGAGCCAAAGCTGTCCGCTCTGTGTGGGAAGGAGTGGCTCTTCCTCCATCACCAGGTCCAGAGCGGGCTCCGTCCTCCCAGAGGGACCCCAACAGTCTGGAGCCCACAGGGCAGCCCGAGTGTGTCTCCTGAGTGTGAGGCCGAGTTTTCCTTTGGTGCTGCTTTGGCAAACATTACTGAGCATAGCTCTATGTCGCCGAGACCTCGATTCCCAGAAGGTCAACAGAGATGAACCGAGCAGCACCTCTCTGTAGAAGCACCCAACGCAGACCCACGGTTCTGAAGTGTGGCGCCTGGGACATTCTTCCTGACACGGTTTCTCTTGGGGCTTTTTCAATGTGCCGGTTAAACACAATCAGACTGCCATTCCTTGAAGCAATGCCAGCAAATAGAAGACTGTGTTTATTGCTTCCGCAGAAGCTTTTTAACTATCAAAGCTCTTTCACAGCAATTTTCTTTAAAAAAAAAAAAAATATATATATATATATATATATGTATGTATATATTGCTTTCAAATCCTTTGTGAACAGGTTTAAAAATAAAATTGATTTTCCCCTTATGACAGTAATACATTTACTCTTTTTCATTTTTTTTAAAGTCTCACTTTATGTGATCATTACAGAAACTTTAGAAACAATGGAAAAGTTGAAGGAAAAGAGTCCCACACATCCCTCAGCGCCAGCCACCGGCATGGCCCACCATGTCGAGAGAAACCACAGTTCACACTGTGATGAACTATACCTCTAGATTTCATTCTTGGAAGAGCTTTGGTTTATGTGTTTTCAGATCTGTGATCACACTGCACATTCAATTTCGCACCTGCTTTTGGTCTTTTTACATTATTTTAAGGCATTTTTTCATATTGGATAAGGCTGCATGTTTTTCCCGGTAAGACAAGGTATTATAATTTGTTTAACTGCCTCCTGATATAGGTTATCGGGGTGCCTGGGTGGCTCAGTCGTTAAGCGTCTGCCTTTGGCTCAGGTCATGATCCCAGAGTCCTGGGATCGAGTCCCACATCGGGCTCCCTGCTTGGTGGGAAGCCTGCTTCTCCCTCTCCCACTCCCCCTACTTGTGTTCCTGCTCTCACTCTCTCTCTGTCAAATAAATAAAAAAAAAAATCTTAAAAAAAATACAGGTTATTTATACATTTTCAGTTTTATAAATAATAACCTCATCTCCTCCCAATTCTGTCATCATAATTGCATTGTGGCAGGTGGGACAGATGTAGTGACCCCCTCTTATGGACAAAGTCACCACCCACATCTAACTTGAACACCATCTGCATCAGAAGTAAATCAATGGGACTTGGGGTCTCTCTCCTTCCCTCTCTCCTTCCCCTCTGCCATTATCCTGATCTTTCTGATAAGGTCATTCATAAGTTTAAAAACTTTACCCCACAACAGGGTCCCTGGGTGGCTCAGTCTATTAAAGATTCAACTCTTGATTTCAGCTCAGGTCATGATCTCAGGGTTGTGAGATCGAGCCCTGTGTTGAGCACTTTGTCAGGCTGAGCTTGGAGCCTGCTTCAGATTCTCCTTCTCCTTCTCCCTCTGCCCCTCCCCACTCACACACTCTCTCTTTGAAAAAACAAAAACAAAACCTCACCCCACTGTTTAGACAGCCTAAACCCAACCATAGAAAATCTGATTAAACACCAATAACTGAGTCCTCTAAAACAGGGTAATCCTATCAGCAAACTTTTCCAAACCTTCCCATTCATTTTTGCTATTTCTATTTAACAGCCCTAAGGGGAGTTAAGACCATTTTAATCGTTAGGCAAGAAAGACTGGAGGTATAGGAAAGTCTGAGCCAATTGGAAAGCAGTAATAGGGCCTTAGAAAGTTGGGCAAAAGGCATATTACTGGACTTCACACCATGTTGAAAATGTAAATGTAAACTGCTTCTGAGTGATAATCTCATAATTAAGATGTCACTGTTTCCACAACTCATCATTTTTAGCTCTATTAGAGTACTTGTCCCTTTCTGCTTAGAATTACAGCCAATTACCTCCCTTATTTGCTCCATCATTTAGCATTCATTCCCCCAAATCCTTTCTCAGATAGTCCCTCCCTTATGCAGATGAACACGCTGTAACCCTTACCGGGAAGGCAGTCAGGTGTCGCCGTAAAGGGTTTGGGATCTAGAATCAGAGCCTCTGGGTTCACAGCCCGCCTGCCTTGTTCCAGCTGTGCCAACTTTGGCAAGTTACAGACCTCTCTGGGCCCGTTTGCCCCTCACACGATGCGTGTAGTAATAATCTCTGTCTCACGGGTCGTCTTGAGGCTGAATGGCATTAACCCACGTGGAATATTTGGAACACACCCTGGTACGTGGTCAGCAGTCAATACAATGTTACTTCCCATGATGGTCATCAGGGAGCACAAAATCTAATTAAGAGGTTTCAGAGCCATGTCTTTTTTTCTAAACTATGGTAACAGGAAATGATTATACTCCTACTTCGCGATAAACTTACTCAAACTTCTCAGGCCCGGTTCACATTTCTTAGAGTGAATCCCTTGTCTCCAGCTATAATTCTGCAATGAGTGCCTGGTGATCCACCAGGCTTTCCTGGCATTAGTAAAGGCTCACTGAGCCTCTGCATTGGGTTTCTCCCCTGAAGTCTGCTTATTCCCACAATCAAGCATGTGGTTTCTGAAATGACTTACTCGGCACAGTTGCAAAGTAAACACTTTCCCATTAAGACTGCTTAGAAACCGGGCACGTGAATCTCACTACAGCTAGGGCTGAGATGCTAAGAGAAGAAGGCAGAGGCAGAACAAGAGGTTCTTGCGTACATGTTCTCAGAATAAAGAAATACACATATACAAGAGAATAACTTTCACAACCCAAATTAACCCAGAAATGAGCAATTGAAACAAATTAACATGGGAAAAAGGAGGCACTATTGAAAAAAGTCACCAGGACCAGAAATACTGGGCTGAGTTCTACTTATCTTTTAAAAAAAAACAAGGTGATGCTAACATTATTAAACTAATTCAGGCCTTTGAGATATATGAAAACATCCCCGATTCATTTTATGAAACCAGTACTGCTTTAATATAAAAATCCAAAAAAAAGATATATTAAGTAGACAAACAATAATAAAAAATGTAAATAAATGCAGGGCAGCCAAGCAAGAATGTGGAGGGGGGGGTAAGATTACAGTAAAAAGTAGAAACCCATGTATATTCCAGGATCACATATATGCAATTCTATAAAAAATGTATGTATATATATAATGATAAATCATTTAATGCACAAATGATCAATTAATAACTCAAAAACTTATAAAGTCCATGACAGTCCACACAGCACACAAGCACTGCACAAAACATACTAGACACAAAAAGAGAATGTTAAGACTTTTCATTGCATGTGAGATGCAAACAGTATAATCCTAGGCCAAACTCAGCTCTCTTCAGTGTTTTCCTAAAGGTTATTATTTGCAACCCCAACATTGTGTCATCTACATTGTTTTTCACGATAGGCCGAGACCTTCTCCTTCACTTTGCATCTCCAGAGTATTTTGTTAGATTGAAAAGACAATAGTCCCGTATTAGGGACATCCAGAAAAACTGACTGTCTCTAAAACTGAGAACAAGCAAAGGAAACCATGTCTCAACAACTGTTCCCATAAATATTGGTTCCACGAGACACTCTGAGGGCACAAGGGTTCTGTATTCAAAATAGCTTAGGAAATCTCTTCCAAGAGATTCACAGCGCAGACAAGGACCCCAAAGTCTCCAAAAGACTTACAGTAAACAGATGTTATATTTAATCTAGAAAATCCCCAAATGAGTTGACTGTGGAACTCTTTCTTCTTTTTCTTTTTTGCATGATACCAACTACTCTCCCAAGGAACCACCGCTCTGAAGAACACCTTGGGGGAATTCTAACTTGAAATCCTTTCAGGGTATAAAGTCATTGCCCTTGAGCAATTTCAGATGCAGAAAAACCAAAGAAGAACTGACGAGAGGACTAAACCCATCCTGGAATCTGAAAACATGCACTTTGAAATTACACAGCTGGCCTGGCCTGTTTCGCTGTTTCGTCAGACTTATTCATGGACTCTTCTACTGACGTTCATCCCTTGAGAACGCGTAAGGCTGAGCACTAAGAGATCTGTAAAGTTCTGTATAACAAATGTAAGGGACCATCATTATACAGACCGGCTCTAATGTCTTTTGGGGTATTAAGTTGATTTAGGTAAAATGCTAATATCAGCAGCTTGATTGTTTTCCCCCTTGACTGGACACATACAAGAAAAATCCTCTACTGGGAAGGCTGTGTGACACTCCACAGATACTGATACAACTTAACTTTGAATCTCTGCAGGTGTCTGTGTGGGGGCCAAGAAGCAGAATATGCCGCCCCTATTAATGTCAAATATTATTTTAATCTTTAATTCATATTCATTGATGACTGAGAGAGACATAAGTTTTACTATCACATAAGTGATATTCATTAGTTATGAATACCACTACCAGAATTTGTTAATTCAGATGTTTATAAAAAGAAATTATCAACCAACTCTATTAGGACTGAATTACAACTAAACTAACCACCTTTAAGGTAAAAAAGATGAAAATATTTATTCTAAGTAAATAATTTTCAAATCCTTCAGAAGTGCCAAAACTCAAAAAGACAGCCAATATGTTCATAGCAAATAACTTTCACAAATTGTTTGGTCTAGTGTTTACATATGGGGTCATACCACGATAACATTTTTTTTATTCTATAATTTAGAAGTTTCTGAGACTACATTTTCTCTCATTTGGTATAGAGTGGTAAGGTCTATCTATTTTAAGTTTAAATTTATTCCCTCAAGAAAAGTTCCACTTCTATCTCCCAATGCCTTGGTTTACCTAGTAATAACCCAAATCGTTAGACATAATTGTTCAGCATTGGCATTGGATGTTTCTTCATCCTTCTCGACACCAGGACAATCTGTGACTAACAACAGATGAGATGTCTGGCCAGAAGTCGGGGTGCTAATAAAAGGGAAGCAGAATGCTGGTGCTCTCCCCACCTGGCCTACCCAGAACAGATTCAAATCTTGTCCGGGAGGAGCCTAGGACAGACTGCACACCATCTGGTCGGCAGGGGGAGACATGCAATGTGTGTGTCTCTGTAACTGCCATTTGCATGATAGACAAGAGTCCACAATAAAAGTACCCTACCACAGATGTGAGACTTATCCTCCCTACACTCATTTCATTAATCTGAGTACCTACTGTGTGCCAGATACTAGCACTTCCTGAAAGTTTCCTGTAGTCCACTTCTGTCCTGTTTACAAATATGAACACATTTCATCCTCACAACACTACTATCAGGAAGATGCTTGTGATGGTTAATTTTAAGTGTCAAATTAAATAGCAGGTGAAAAAGGCCTCCCCCCCAGGCACATTTGGGGTATTTGGAACCACAGGTAGTAAAATAAAAACCAGAGCAACTCAGGGTCCTCTGAATTCCAGTTGGCCTGTAAGCAGGACACCAGGACACACCAAACACCCACGTGCGGGGCACGTCTATCCCCACCATCTTGGATCATCCTGGTAAAGAAAAGGCATACCAGCAGGGGGCCCCTGGGAGGCTCAGTAGGTTAAGCGTCTGCCTTTGGCTCAGATCCAGCCCCACCTCGGACTTCCTGCTCAGTGGGGAGACTGCTTCTCCCTCTCCCTCTGTGCTCTCTCTAGCTCTCTCTCTTGCCTTCACTCTCAAATAAATTAAAAAAGAAAAAATCTTAAAAAAAAACCCCAAAACCCAGCTCTCTTGAAGTCAAGAGTTTCTCTAGCTTACAGTTTTCCACACCTCTTGCTCTAGCATAAATTTAAATCCACAGCTTCTTGAAGTTAAAATGTACATTATTATCCTCCAGATAAATAACATACATTTCTATCTTCCACCCTGAATGGTTAGTGCTGTTATTTTCACAGTAAATAATTGTAAGAACCACTGCCAGTGAACTAATGGCATGTATTGTTGACTTCTTACAAATACCAAGAAGAATTAAATGTTTCTTGTGGCACATTGGTTGGATTGTTAATTACTTGTAATTGAGCCTCAAATCCTGGCTCTTTTCAAAAATAAAAATAATCAATGATAACAAACATGTCACTGTAGCATAATATAGCATTTTATATAGCCTCCATTAAGATCTATTTTCTCCCGAACTGTATGGAAATATTGAATAATTTAACCCAAAACCTATTTCAGTAAAGTGAATTTGTTGGCTGCATTGCTTGTGTGGTAGTGATACGCATGTCTTTATTCCAAAATTTGAGGATTTATATCAGGCAGTTCCCTCTTTTCAAAACAGCCAATCTACTTAAGAATGAATTCCCCAAGAAAAAGTGCTACACGTGTGAAAATATATAATTTAAATCAGTCCCAGAACTATTGGGAAAAAATGAAATTTAATAACAAAAGTAAAAATTATTTTATAGCTTTAATTGCAACCTTAGAGCATTTTAATGGTGCTGAACAATGAAACTAACTATATAATGTCAAAGCAACTAGAAAGCAAAAGACTAACTTTATTCTGTGAATCCATAAGTCAGGGAATGTTACAGCTCCTGGGCTTATAGACACTTCACACAGGACAAAACCAGAGCCAATCTGCTTGAAAAGCAATTAACAGAGCAGATTAACAGAAAGAGTCTCCAAGATGTGGTCAACTCTGCTGTGATTTTATCTATGTCAATGAACTCAAAGATACAATTAATGTATGATAAAGATCATACTCAGGGGAAGTAGTAGAAACTTCAGGCATGAGCCAGGAGTTCTGGAGTCCCATCATGGTTCTCCTACCTGCTCTCTTTTAGACACGGAGCAAATCGCTTTGCCTGACTGGGCCCCATGTTCCTCGTCTCTAATACAAGAGGGCAAAATCAAGTCATCTATAAGAGCCCATACACTGTGACATGGCTTAAGCCAAGAAATCATTTTCAAATAGTTTTATCCCCCTAGACATAGATTAATCTTACCCAACAACAATTTTTTCTTTTGCCATGTCTTTTAAGTGTCTTTTCATCTCCAGATTTCCCCCTCCTTTCCTTCTGTTTGCTTACGACCAATCTGATGAAGAACCTGTAGTTTGCACAGTTTGCACTGGGCCAAGGCATACTCATGGTGCAACTCAGCATGTTCCTCTGTCCTTTGCATTTCCTTTAACTGGACCGTTGGCTCCAGAAATGAAAATATTTAAGTCTGCACTTTTTTTTAAGGATTTTTATTTGATAGAGATCACAAGTAGGCAGAGAGGCAGGCACAGAGAGGGGGAAGCAGGCTCCCCAGTGAGCAGAGAGCCCGATGCGGAGCTCGATCCCAGGATCCTGGGATCATGACCTGAGCCGAAGGCAGAGGCTTTAACCCATTGAGCCACCCAGGCACCCCTAAGTCTGCATGTTTATTAACTTATCATACTCTAAAATGGAAGTCAGTAACAACAACAGGAAAGCATTTAAACGTTGTCTGTATGAACCAGACCCCCACTCTTCCTCATTCATCTAGAGCAGTACCCCTTTCCGATGAGGAATAAAACGATGGCCACATTCTCTGTGAACACCAAAGTACCTATGCCTTAGAGATACAGATTTTATCCCAAGTCTCAGCTTTGCAAAGGTTGTACATTTGTCTCCTTTATTTTAGACCTATAGCTTTCCTACCTACAGAGCTGTTACATAATAAGGTGGGGCTGCCATGGGGAGACTGCCATCAGTAACTATTTGCAGAAGAAGGCTTTGGGCAGAAATAATAAAAATATGCTGCCTTAGAAGTTTAAGCCCATTTCTCCTGGCAAAATGAACTCCAGAAGGCAACTTTAAAAACAGCAACCAGCAGGAAAGGCAGAAAGGAAGAGATGTTTCCTAGCATCGTCGTCGAGGAAACAATGGTGCCAGCAGCCATTACAGCTGCATCATCTGCAAAAATGAGCCCTCCGTAGGCAGAGCAGATGTTCCAAAGCTGTGTCATTTGTAAATATAGATGAGAAATGTAAACTGAAGATGTGACCTCACTCACTATCATATTTGGGGGTAACAGCAATTAGGAACATTGAGTGTAATTTGAGCTGAGACTGCAAGGATCTTTTTTCTAGTCCAAATATAACTGCAGAAAACATATTTTCAAAAAGTAAAATAACTCTCACTGTTGCCTGCCACCACACAGTTGCAAAGCGAGCCAGGCGAATTCTGAGGCTCCCAGACAAACATGGCTGATTCATCTTTGCTGAAAGAGCGGTCGATTCCTCAGCCACAGGAGAAATTAAAGGCTGGCCTGGACTTAGGTCAGGAAGTAAGAAGAGTTTTTTGTAAAAGAATGAATAATTGGGAAGAAAAGGGCATAGGAGGGCTTTTATTATGTTGCCTTTCAAAATTTCAGGAAATTAGGAATAGTGGCTTCACATATCCCTTCTCCCTAAGGAAAGTATAAGGAAGGAAAGATGGTAGACATCTGGGCCTCCATTTCTTGCTCAGAGATGGCTAATGAGTCACGTCTCAAAGGTTGGTTGCCTCCATCTGATTGGCAGTGACTGCCTGACCTATTGTGGAGGATTCTAAAGGCAGTCCTGGATCAGCAGGGAAGCATGCTGGGATCAATTAGTAATGTCTGCTATGGGTGCTGTACTTGCAGAATGACAGCTGAGTGGACAGATATTTAGCATCCTGGAAAAGGTGATCTCTAAGGTTTCTCCCAGCATCTAGCCTAGGTCCATTCATTTTCAGAAAATGAAATCAGTGATTAAGGGATTTGACCAAAGTCTAGCACCAGGAAAGTGTGAATGAGAGGCTGCTCTTGGGTTCCCTCTGACGGAGCTCTTTCCACCACCAGACATACCATGATACTTTTCTGAAGCAACAACTGAGAGACTGAGAAGGAGAGAAAATGAAAGGAGGAGAAGAAAAGGGAGGAGGTGAAAGTATGACCCACTGAAAAACAGAAATCAGCAGGATTAACAGACACGGGCCAGGAAACAGATACCATTTCCAGGGTGTCGGTGGGATGCAAATAAGCCATTTCCACAGCTGGTGAATCAAGGGCACTGATGATTTCCTCCTCACCACCCACCTGAGAGAACCTCTTTGTATCACCTGCCCCTCTCTATCTCTGAGCATCAGGTCTCATAGACCAGCTGAGAAAACTGCTAATCACGTGACTGTGGCTTCTTGACCACAGATGCTTGGACCAAGAATGGATAACTGGTCCGATCTGGTCTAACTGAACTTTTCCCCAGGAATTTGAAAGTGGGATCTGGAGACCTTGTCATTCCATGTTGGATGCTTGCCTAGGGAAGTGACAGAAGACAGGAAGCCATGTTTGGTACAAGTATATGCCAAAACAAAGAACGCTGATTTGGAAAGAGAGAACAGAAGAGATGAGATGACTTGCAAGTGTGACATTCACAAGAGAGAAACTTAGAGAGATTAGCTGCTCCAGTTCCACATTTTAGGCAGACTCAGCCGTACTCCAAACCACTGGGTTCCATGAGATACCCTTGAATGCTTTCCAAAATAGAAGGCTTTTTAGTTCAGGTGTATTCTGCTCCTTGCAAGCAAATATAACTCATGATTAAGTCAATTAAACCTTGCTTGGTTTCCATTTTCTGAATGTAGTAACACTGCTGTAAGGGAAGGGAAGATGAGAAATGGTATTTTATTAGGGGTCAAATATTCTCAGGAAATCCAAATTAATACAGTAACATTTTCCTTCTATCCACTAAGTTAAGCATTTGGGCAAGAAATCAAATTAAATAAGATATCGGTTATTAAAATCTATTTTGACCATTAGCTCCACAGATCAAACTGAAACAAATTTACATTATTTATTTATTACTATGCATTTCCCACATAACCAATCTAGAGTTTGGGCAAAAAATCCTGAAAACATGGCAGTCATTTGCTGTTCACAAGTCACTAAAAATCCCAGATGGTAAAGCCTTTAAAATCAACTGCAGGAAAAATCAGTGTCTGTCTCCAGAGCAAGATTCTGGAGCCATAAAATTGGCTGGTGGCATACAAAGAGTTCATAAAACTGTCATTAAGTAAAGCACCAGCAAGTGCTTAGGCAAAGCCTACTGAAAGACTATTCTACAGGCTCCTTGTACGAACGCAAAATGATACCAAGTCGGGAGAAATCAACTTTTCTAAAAGATAATTCACTTTTGTAGATTTTTGTGGATTTTGTAGATTTTCAGTGAAGTCCTCCAAATCTGGCACATAAAATGAGAACAATGAAGGGAAACCCACTGGAGATGTCACCAAAGCCAGCATTGACAATGGAGATCTGTAAAAAGGTTGATAAGTCCGTGGCGTCCGCCACACATTCTGGTAAACTAATTCTCCAGACTAAATTTTTCATTGTTTCAGACTTTTTTAGTTTAGTTTTTTTAGTTTTAGTTTAGTTTTTTAGTTTAGATTCATCTAGTTTTGCTGAGTGTATTCTTCTTCTAGCTGACTCCAAAACCATGTTTAATGTTTAATCTCTAAGGAGATAAACCTCCGGCATCTTCCAGGTTGTAAGTCTTTCAGTAAACTCCACTTTCT
>PISX010010240.1:0-35000 GCA_004024625.1 Mellivora capensis
AAAAAATCTTTAAAAAAAAGAAAAAGAAAGTAATCACATAAAAAGATGTTCATTATCTTTAGTTATTCAATAAATGCCAACTAAAACAATCAGATACTGCTCTTCATTTTCTAGAATGAGTAAATTGAAAAAAAAAGACAATATCAAGTGTTGGTACAGATAAAAAGCAGCTATAATTATCATAAATTTCTGAGAGAGATGTAAAAATGGTATAATCCCTTTGGAAAATAGTTTTCTTTTTTTTTTTAATAAAATTTGACCTTGACATCTACCCAGTGGCCAAGCAATTCCACTTCAAAACATTTATCCAAGAAAGACAAAGTTATATTCTGACAAAAAATTTATTCGTGAATGTTCATAACAACCCTATTAATAATGCCCCCAAATTGAAGCCAACCCAATGTTATTTAACTGGTGAATAGATGAACAGATTGTGGTGTACCCATACAACAAAACACTAGTCAACAAAAAATAAATAGAGCATTGTTACCCACCACAACGTGGAGAAGTCTCACATACTTCAGGCTCAAGGAGAGAGATTGTGTGAAATTCCAGAGAAAACTATGCTGACAAAAAGTCAGTCAGTAGTGGTTAATGGCTGGGAGGAAAGAAAGGAAATCCAGTGACACAAAGCTACAAGAAAGGGGTGATGAGAGAATTATGTATCATGAGTTTGCTTAAAATTGGCAAATTTCATTGACTTTATATTATTCCTCAACAAAACTGATTGAGATTTTAAAAAGGTAAAATAATATCCTTTTAGGCAAACATGGAGTGAATTCATCCCGGCAGACCTAAATTATAATAAATGCTAAGAAATAAAAAGTTTTCCTGGATGAAGAAAGATGATTATAGGTGATTCTAGAACCTCAGAAGGAATACAGGGAACTGGAAGGGACAAATACGTGTGTACATGTGAAAAAATGTTGAGCACTTTATTCAAAAGTAATCCTGTTTTGTGGGTGGTTGATTCATGTGCAAAAATACATGATAAGAGTAAAAAAAGAGGAGGCATGGGTAAGTTGTTAAACTGTTGAAAAGCCCTTATATTGTTCAGGATGTTAGAGCAGCAGAAACCTGATTAGGCTGGAATAACTCGGGATGAATACTGAAACCTCCAGGACGACACCTAAGAAAGAAATATCAGAGGAGAAGAAATGAAGCGAATATATTAGATTAATCTGAAATAACAAAAAAAGCAATAAAGAGACAGAGTAAAACTAGAAAACAATTTGGCTATTGCTGATAATGCTCCCATAAACATCAGGGCACTCGTGTCCCTTTGAATTAGTGATTTTGTACTCTTGGGGTAAATCCCTAGCAGTGCGATTGCTGGATAGTAGGGTAGTTCTGTTTTTAACTTTTTGAGGAAACTCCACAGTGATTCCTTTAATTTTAATTTTTTTCACAATGATTACTTTTACTACAAATGAACTAAATTCTATTTTAAAAAAAGAATAAAGTGTTGGCTTGAAAAAAGAGACACAAGATGCTAAAATTTTAATCTTAAAGGAAAAGGGGGGCCCTGGGTGGCTCAGTCCATTAGGCATCTGACTCTTGATTTCCGCTCAGGTCATGATCTCAGGATTGTGGGATTGAGGCCTAAGTCAGGCTCTTCACACAGCACAGAGTCCACTTGTCCCTCTCCCTCTGCTTTTCCCCTGTTCGCACACTCTCTCTCACTCTTTCTAAAATAAATAAATAAAACCATTTTTAAAAAAGAGAAGCAAGATGCAAATATATCAAATGCTCTCTAAATACAAGAATGCAGTTGGGCTTACACTGAATGATGGGAGGAGATACATCACATGCATTGAGCAAAATAAAGAGATGTGGTGCCCCAAGAAGAGAGGGAGGAGATTTCATGAAATGCTCACTGCTAGAGACAAATAGACGTGTTTCCAGAGGGCAGTCATCAGGCCAAACAGGAAGACATGGCAATCATAAATTCCTCCTTTCCTGAGAGCATGGCTCCCCAATTTTTTTCAATTCAAAAACCAACAGAACTAAAGGAGAAAAAGAAAAACACAGGACCCTGACTGGTATTGTAACCCTCCTATCTCATTAATTGATAAAACAAAGGAAACAAAAACAGAGAGCTCTGAGTATCAC
Organism: Mellivora capensis; assembly: GCA_004024625.1. Lineage (NCBI taxonomy): Eukaryota > Metazoa > Chordata > Mammalia > Carnivora > Mustelidae > Mellivora > Mellivora capensis. The sequence goes on from PISX010010240.1 coordinate 2,113, forward strand.
AGTGAAATAAGAGGCCTGCCCTTCTACACTGTAAGCTGAACAGCTACAGGGGAAACATTCTTTTTAAGTACACATGGCAAGATGATCCTAAATCAAAAGTGATATCCAATTGATATCAAAGTGATTATGAATTTATGTTAGCAGAACTTAGGTTTCACTATAAAGCTACGGAAACCAAGACAGGGAATCATTGTCCAGAGATAGACAAATACATCATTAGCACAGAAAAGCAAGTCCATAAATAGACACATACACATGCAAATCACCTAATTTACAGATAATGTTTAATCATGATGATTATGATGGTGATGATGACGATAAATAAAGTACCATGGCAATTCACTGAGGAAAAGACACTCTTCTCAGTCAAAAGTGCTAGATCTGTTATGTATCCATGGCAGGGGGCATTGTCTCCTTCCTCACACAATATATAAACTTTTTTTTTTTTTTCAAAAAAAATCACGGAATCATGACGGCTAACATAATAAGGTCTCATGAATGAACACATAGTTGATTATCTTCATGTCCTTGGGGTAGGCCAGGACTTCTTCAATAACACACACAGACACACACACACTCACACACACACAGTAACAAATGAAAATAGTAATAACTTATGTTTCATCAAAATGAAGAACTTCTGTTCATGAAATACTCCACTAAGGAGAATGAAAGGCAAGCCACAGACCAGGATAAAGCATTTACAATACAGCAAAAAGTGGCACCTGTGTGGCTCAGTGGGTTAAGCCGCTGCCTTTGGCTCAGGTCATGATTTCAGGGTCCTGGGATCGAGTCCCACATCGGGCTCTCTGCTTGGTGGGGAGCCTGCTTCCCCCCCCCTCTGCCTGCCTCTCTGCCTCCTTGTTATCTCTCTCTGTGTCAAATAAATAAGTAAAATATTTTAAAAACCAATACAGCAAAAATTCTTATTCAGAATATATTAAAAAAAAACCTACAAATCCACCAAAAAAATTACCAATTTCTTCTGTCAGCAAAAGACCTGAACTTTATGACATTGACCTCATAAAAAGGAACATCCAAATATCAAATAAACTATAAAAAGTTCAATATTGTTACATATCAGTGATATGCAAATTAAGCCACAATATGATATTAACAGATACACACCCAGCACAGTGTTTAAAATAAAATTAGGACCAAGAATGCCAAGTGCTGATGGGGTGGTGAGCATCTGGCACTCTTGAGCATTCTTGGTTGGAATGTAAGTTGGCACAGCATCTTGTTTGGGCTGTACCTAGCCAAGATAAACATGCCTACCAGAGAACCCACTCCTACATATATACCCAGGAGAAATTTGTACGTATGTACACCAAAGTCTGAGATAGCTGTATTCATAGGAACCCTAGTGTAGCAACATGGAAACAACACAAATGTTCATCAACAGTAGAATGAATCAATAAATGTTGACATATTTATACAATAAATATAATAAGAAAGAGCTCGGACACCAGGAACAATCAACATCAACCAAAAGACAAACACAAAGGAGAATACATGGTATGAGTCCATTTATACATCCTTCAAAAGGATGGTAAAGTCAGAATGGGATACCTGGGGGATGGGGTCATTAGTTGGAAATTCTCCTGAGTTTTCAGAAAAGTTGTTTTTCCTGACTGAGATGTTGAGTTAAACCTATTGAACTGTACAGTTAATACTTGTGAATTGTGCTGTGTACATACATTTATTTACATGTATACATATATGTGTGCATATGTGTTGGTGTGAATATATATGGTATGTACATATATCTGTATATATATGTTTGAATGTGTATATTTGTATGTGTGTGTCTAAGTTTACTTAAAATTTTTTAGTTCTTTATTCTTGGCAAAAAAAAAAATCTATTTCTGAACTTAAATTATCTACAAGGTAGAAAACTCCACTCAGGCATTCCTGGGAATACCTCCCCCTCCCAGATACCTAGAAAAGCTTTAGGTCCTCACTCCTACTAGGACTTGAGGAAACAGGTAGTCTTCCCAGTTTGTGGTATTTGGGCTGTCACAGGGAGTTGGGGTTTGCTCAGCCCGTGTGGCCCTTCCCCTGCAGGCAGCTGGCCCTGCTTGTCTTCACCTAGCTTGTGCTGAGTGAGCGCTTTTGTCAGAGCTTGAATTCCAGGGAAAAGGGCTTCCTCTCCTCTCAGCTGCTAGAAGTTGCACACCTCTGATATCCCACCAGGGAACAGAAAACCAGCTCCCCACTTCCCTGGGGTCCACAAGTCACTGTCCTCACACTAGCCTTAGGGACATCTCAGCCTTTGCTGACTTGCAGGTCAGAGTCATCCCACAGCCCACCCACAACACACTGCCACCCCAGCCTACCCTCTATTCCCACCCTCCATCCACCCACCTGGATGAATTTTAGAGTTCAGAAAATAAAACCAGAAGGAGCCTTCAGGAAACTTTCACTGCCAACATTAAATAAATAATAGATACGACGAATGCAAAAGCTAACTTTTCTTTTTCTTTCTTTCTTTCTTTCTTTTTCTTTCTTTCTTTCTTTCCTTCCTTCCTTTCCTTCTATCTTTCTTTCTTTTTTTTTTTAAATCATAGGGGAGGATATATGAGAACAAAACACCATTTTAGGAATCAGTTAGCTATCCTTCCAGTGTATCTCTTCACAATCTTCTTTGTAGACTTCTAGAACCTGCTTTCTGGTGAGTCTGCCTCTGGGGACTGGAGATTTGGGAACACATCATCACAGAGCTTCAGCAGTGCCTGCACGCCACCCTGACTTATCCTTGCCACACAGAGGAGGGCATATACCTATGGAAAAGCATTTTCTGTGAATCTCAGCACTCTGAATGTCATCTCCTGATTTCTATTTGTTATTGACACTTTGTGCCTCTCTGAAATGTCTGCACATATTCCCATTTGTTTTCTCCTCCCTGGGTGGTTTATTCCAGCACCATCAATGTGGAAACAGAGCCCTCTTGCAATCCATCAGGCCACAAAAACTCATGACTCAGCCTTGCAAAGGTGCGAATATAAGGCATTATTACACTGGTATTGGGTGAGAATTTAGATCTGGTCCATATGAATAGTTTCATTATACTTTGGAATGCAGCCTTCTTTAAATTAGAGAAGGCTTTCTATAAAATCATTTTTTTTACTCAACAATCCTCATTGTTTCCTACTACTAGATATATCAGTCATTTTACCTTACAGGGCAACTGAACAAAGAAAATCCAGATTTATTTACCTGAAAATATAACACAATGGCATTTTTTTCCTAACTTACATATTCCTGAAATGGTAGTTTATTTGAGCACTTTGGAACAAATATCTACATGTTCATGTGTGTGCCAAAAAAAGTAGCCTTTTATCTCTTTAACCTCATTTTATTGTCAACTTAATTGTGCAAGACACCCAGCATTTAGATATTTTATGCAATTTTTCTGCAATGTTCATGTAATAAATAATGAATTTAATCAGCAATTTCCAATAATTGATTACTCCTAAGCATGGTTTCTTATTCAAAAGTGTTAAAGTCCCAGGGGAGGAGCAAGATGGCAAAAGAGTAGGAGACCTAAATATCATCGGGCCCAAGGAGTTCAGCTAGATAGTTATAAAACCATTCTGAACACCTACAAACTCAGCAGGAGATTGAAGAGAAGAAGAGCAGCAATTCTAGGAACAGAAAGTCAACCACTTTCTGTTGGTAGGACTTTCGAAGAAGTGAATAAATGATGATATACAGGAAGAGAAACTGTGGGGGCAGGGGCTGGCTCTCAGCAGAAGTGGAGCAAAGAGCACAAAATCAGAACTTTTGGAAGTCTGCTTCACTGAGGGACATCGTTCCAGAGGCTGAGTGGGGGATGGAGTGTGGTCTTATGACCTGTGGGGTCAAAGAAAGATCAGGGGTGTCTAAGAGTGGCAGAGCTCCCAGGTATTGGAGCAGGGAAACCAGCAGCAGAGAAGGAGCCAAGGAGGAGCTCTCAGCTCAGGGTTACCTTAGAGCATGATCCAAGGCACAGTTTGACCACTGATCTTTGAGAAGGGACCCCACAAGTGGCAGATCCATGGGGACCCCTCCTTCCTCTTCCAGGATGAGGGGTGCAGGAACACCCAGCAGGAAACTTTTGGGTTTGGAGACTCCAAATGGGGCTGCACACCAGAGATAGAGATGCTCAGTAACAGGCCAGGTGAGAATGGAATGTGGCCAGAGACCAGGGAGACAGGAGGGATTAACTGCTTTTCTCTGAGGGCACATTGAGGAGTGGGGCCCAAGGTTTCAATTCCTCGGGCTGGAGACTGGGAGGCCTCCATCTTCATTCCTGTCCTCCAAAGTGGTACAGAAAGTGGAACGGAAAGCTCCAAGAGCAAACCTGAACAGATAGCATAGCCTGGCCCCTGGCAAGGGCAATGCAGTTCTGCCTCGGGCAAACACATTTGAGAATCCCTGCAACAGGCCCCTTCCCCAGAAGATCAGCAAGAACATCCAGCCAAGACCAAGCTTATCGATGAATGAGAACTGCAGAACTCCAGAGCTATGGAAATATAGCACATAGAATTCATGGCTTTTCCCCCATGATTCTTTAGTCTTTCAAAGTTAAATTCTTTAATTTTTATTTTTTTCTTATTCTATTTTTAAATATTTATCCTCTTTCATGTTTTAACATTTTAAACTACTTTATCTTATCAATACCTTTTTAAAAATCTTTTAAAATTTTCATTGTTATAGTCATATTCTATCCTCTCATTGTATTTCACGTTATTTTTTGTATACATATAGGTTTTTCTTTCTTTAAAATTTTGGGATACAGTTCCTTCTACTATATCAAAATATACCCTAAATCTAGCAATCTAGCATATGGCTTTGTTCTAGTCTCCAGCCTGATGACATTCTTTCCTCTTTTTTTTCTTTTTTCAACCAACTTCTAATCTTATCAATTCCTTTTTTAGAATCTCTTTTTAATTTTCATCTTTGCAGTCACATTCCATCTCTTCATTGTGTCTACTCTTATTTTTCTGTATATATATATATATATAAGTTTTTCTGTCTTTAAAATTTTGGGAGGCTGTTACTTCTAACAGACCAAAATACACCCAAAACCAAGTGTGTGGCTCTGTTCACACACTATGTGTATATATATATATATATATATATATATATATATATATATATCTCCATTCCCCCATTTATTCTCCTCCCAGTTTTGGGTCTCTTCTGATTTGGTTAGTATATAGTTGTCTCAGATTATTGCTACCCTTTAGTATTTTGTTCTCTCATTTATTTTTTCTTATCTGGATAAAATGACAAGGCAGAAAAACTCATCTCAAAAAAAAAATAAAAAAGAACAAGAGGCAGGACCAATGGCTAGGGACCTAATTAATACGGACATTAGTAAGATGTTGGAACGAAAGTTCAGAATGATGATTATCAAGGTGCTAGTTGAGCTTGAAAAAAGCATAGAATATACTAGAGAAACCCTTTCTGGAGAAGCAAAAGAACTAAAATCTAAACAAGTTGAAATTAAAAGAGCTATTAATGAGGTGCAATTAAAAATGGAGGCTCTTACTGCTAGGACAAATAAGGCAGAAGAGAGAATTAGTGATGTAGAAGACCAAATGATGGAGAATAAGAAACTGAGTAAAAGAGAGACAGACAGCTACTGGACCAAGAGGGGAGAATTTGAGAGACAAGTGATACCATAAGACGAAACAATATTAGAATAATTGGTATCCCAGAAGAAGAAGAAAGAGAGAGAGGGACAGAAGGTATATTGGAGCATACTATAACAGATAATTTCCCTAATTTGGTGAAAGGCATAGCATCAAAATCCAGAGAGTAGAGAACCCATGTCAAAAATCAATAAAAAATAGGTCCACACCTCATCATCTAAGAGTAAAACTTACAAGTCTCAGTGACAAAGAGAAAATCCTGAAAGCAGATCGGGACAAAAGGTCTGAAACATACAATGGTAGAAATATTAGCATGGCAGCAGGACTATCCACAGAGATCTAGAAGGACAGAAAGGAGTGGCATGATATATTCAGAGCACTACATGAGAAAAATATACACCCAAGAATACTATATCAGCTAGGCTGTCACTGAAAATAGAAGGAGAGAAAAAAATCTCCCAGGACAAACAAAAACTAAAAGAATTTGCAAACACCAAACCAGCCCTACAGGAAATATTGAACGGGGTCCTCTAAGCAAAGAGAGAACCTAAAAGTAACAGCCCAGAAAGGAACAGAGACAATATACAGTAACCGACACGATATAGACAATCGAATGGCACTAAATTCATATTGTTCAATAGTTACCCTGAATGCAAATGCTCTAAATACCCCCAATCAAAAGACATAGGGTATCAGAGTGCATTAAAAAAACAAGACTCATCAATATGCCTTCTGCACGAAACTCACTTTAGATGCAAAGACACCTCCAGATTTAAAGTGAGGGGGTGGAAAATAATTTGCCATGCTAATGGACATGAAAAGAAACCTTGGGTGTCAATCCTTATATCGGATAAATTAGATTTTAAGCCAAAGACTATAATAAGTGATGAAGAAAGACATTATATCATACTCAAAGAGTATGTCCAACAAAAAGGTCTAACAATTTTAAGTTTCTATGCCCCTAACATGGGAGCAGTCAATTACATAAACCAATTAATAGCAAAATCAAAGAAATGCATCAACAAAAATGTAATAATAATAATGATAATATGATAATAATAATAAGGGACTTTAACACTCCCCTCACTGAAATGGACAGATCATCTAAGCAAAAGATCAACAAGGAAATAAAGGCTTTAAATGACACACTGGACCAGATGGACATCACAGATATATTTAGAACATTACATCCAAAAGCAACAGAATACACATTCTTCTCTAGTGCACATGGAACATTCTCCAGAGTAGCTTGCATTCTGGGTCACAAATCAGGTCTCAACCAGTACAAAAACATTGGGATCACTCCTTGCATATTTTCAGACCACAAGGCTCTGAAGCTAGAACTCAATCAGGAGAGGAAAATCGGAAAGAACTCAAATACATGGAGGCTAAAGAGCATCCTACTAAAGAATGAATGGGTCAACCAGGAAATTAAAGAAGAATTTTTAAAAAATGGAAACAAGTAAAAATGAGGAAAAGACAACTGTTCAAAATCATTGGGACACAGTGAATGTGGTCCTGAGAGGAAAGTATATAACAATACAAGACTTTCTCAAGAAACAAGGTCTCAAGTACACAACCTAACCCTACACCTAAAGGAGATGGAGAAAGAACGGCAAAGAAAACCTAAACCCAGCAGGAGGAGAGAAAGAATAAAGATCAGAGCAGAAATCAGTGAAATAGAAACCATAAGAACAGTAGAACAGATCAATGAAATTAGGAGCTTGATCTTTGAAAGAATCAATAAGATTGATAAACCCCTGGCCAGACTTACAAAAAGAAAAGAGAAAGGACCCAAATTAATAAAATCATGAATGAAAGAGGAGAGATCACAACCAACACCAAAGAAATACGAACAATTATAAGAACATATTATAAGCAACTCTACACCAGCACATTTGACAATCTGGAAGAAATGTATGCATTCCTAGAGACATATAAACTACCACAACTGAACCAGGAAGAAATAGAAAACCCAAACAGACCCATAACCAGTAAGGAGATTGAAGCAGTCATCAAAAATCTCCCAAAAACAAGAGCCCAGGGCTAGACGGCTTCCCAGGGGAATTCTACCAAACATATAAAGCAGAATTAATACCTATTCTCCTGAAACTGTTCCAAAAAATAGAAATGGAAGGAAAACTTTCAAACTTATTTTATGAGGCCAGCATTAATTTGACCCCAAAATGAGACAAAGACCCCATCCAAAAGGAGAATTACAGACCAATATCCTTGATGAACATGGATGCAAAAATTCTTACCAAAATACTAGCCAATAGGATCCAACAGTACATTAAAAGGATTATTCACCATGACCAAGTGGGATTTACTCCTGGGCTGCAAGGTTGGTTCAACATCTGCAAATCAATCAATGTGATACAACACATTAATAAAGGAAAGAACATGAACCATATGATACTCTCAGAAGATGGTGAAAAAGCATTTGACAAAGTACAGCATCTTTTTTTTAAGATTTTATTTATTTATTTGACAGAGATAGAGATCACAAGTAGGCTGAGAGGCACGTAGAGAGAGAGGGGGAAGCAGGCTCCCTGCTGAGGAGAGAGCCAGATGTGGGGCTCGATCCCAGGACCCTGAGATCATGACCTGAGCTGAAGGCAGAGGCTTAACCCCCTGAGCCACCCATGTGCCCCTACAGCATCCTTTCTTGATCAAAACTTTTCACAGCGGGGGCGTCTGGGTGGCTCAGTGGTTTAAAGCCTCTGGCTTCAGTTCAGGTCATGATCTCAGGGTCCTGGGATCGAGCCCCGCATTGGGCTCTCTGCTCAGCAGCGAGCCTGCTTCCTCCTCTCTCCCTCTCTGCCTGCCTCTCTGCCTACTTGTGATCTCTGTCTGTCAAATGAATAAATAAAATCTTAAGAAAAAACAACTTTTCACAGTGTAGGGATAGAGGGTACATACCTCAATATCATAAAAGCCATCTATAAAAACACAGCGAATATCATTCTCAATGGGGAAAAACTGAGAGCTTTCCCCTAAGGTCAGGAACACGGCAGGGGTGTCCACTATCACCACTGCTATTCAACATAGTACAAAAGTCCTAGCCTCAGCAATCAGACAACAAAAAGAAATAAAAGACATCCGAATCTGCAAAGAAGTCAAACTCTCACTCTTTGCAGATGATATGATACTTTATGTAGAAAACCCATGAATCCACTAAATCTGCTAGAACTCATACAGGAATTCAGTAAAGTGTCAGGATATAAAATCAATGCACAGAAATCAGTTGCATTACTGTACATCAAGAGCAAGACAGAGGAAAGAGAAATTAAGGAGTTGATCCCATTTATAATTGCACCCCAAACCGTAGGATACCTAGGAATAAGCATAACCAAAAAGACAAAGAATCTGTACTCTGAAAAGTATAAAGTACTCATGAAAGAAATTGAGGAAGACACAAAGAAATGGAAAAATGTTCCATCCTCATGGATTGGAAGAATAAGTATTATGAAAATTTCTATGCTACCTAAAACAATTTACACATTTAATGCAATCATTACCAAAATATCATCATTTTTTTTCAAAGAAATGGAATAAATAATACTAGAATTTATATGGAACAAGAAAAGACCCTGAATAGCCAGAGGAATGTTGAAAAAGAAAACCAAAGTTAGCCGCATCAGAATTGAGACTTCAACAGATGAATGGATAAAGAAGATGTGGTATCTTCATATAACGGGATACTGTGCAGCCATCAACAAAAGAATTTTTGCCATTTTCAATGACATGGATGGAACTAGAGGGTATTATGCTAAGTGAAATAAGTCAATTAGAGAAAAACAATTATCATATGATCTCTCTGATATGAAGAAGTTGAGATGTAGGGCTGGGGGTCATGAGGGTAGGGAGGCAGAAAATGAAACCAAATGGGATCAGGAGGGAGACAAATCATAAGAGACTCTTAATCTCAGGAAACAAACTGAGGGTTGCTGGCGGGTGGGTGGAGGGATGGGGTGGCTGGGTGATGGACATCGGGGAGGGCGTGTGCTATGGTAATTGCTGAGAACTGTGTTAGACTGATAATTTACAGATCTGTACCCCTGGGGCAAATAATACCTAAGATGGTTAATAAAAACAAAACAAAACAAAAAAGTGTTAAGATCCTTCTTTTAAAAATGAAAAGCAAGATGTCAATGTCAGTTGTCATAGGCTCTCATTGTACTTTGTCTTATGTGGGCAGGGAGACAATTTTTAAAGCCCACAAGAATTTGATAGGATTCCTAGAATCATTGCCTGCATTGGAAGCTTCTTCAGACCTCAGATTTGGGTGCCTAGGAAGGCATAGCCTCGAATATTGACTTCCTTGATTTTTTATAAATGTTTTGAATAAGCAGTAGACGTAAAAGTGGTAAGCGGGCATTTCCTTTAGGACATTCTGTGGCTGTCTGTCACTTCTGTTCATTCTCCACCAAAGCTTTTTTTGTTATCACTGCTGCTTGTTCCTTGAAAATCTCAAAATTGCATAGCAAAATAACAGCGTGAAATGTACTTAATGTGTCTTTATGATCTTAAGATCCAAGTAGCACACTTAGCTTTCAAATACTGTTGCCGAAGTTGAGGGAACTCTGAATGTCTGTGATTGAGAAAGTGCGTTTCCACCTTCACTTTCCCATATGACGGACAGAAGATGTATCAGCACAATCTCACACGGGGCCCTTAGTACACTCGCCCATGTACGACCTCCTCTTTCTTTTCGGATTATCAACTTTGCTTATGCACAGTGTTCTTTATAAAACCAGATGGCTAACATTTGTCTTTAATATTTCTGGACAAAAATGGGAAGGGTGTTTCCTGCTTATTAAAAGTGTGAAAACCGCTCTTTGTCCTGGGTCGTGCTCCTGGGAACCACAGTTAGTGATCATGTGGGTGTTTCTGTGTGTGTTTGTGTGTGCTTCTGCAGAGAGAAGGGTTGACTGTGACTCACAGTAAAGCCAGTTCTCTGGCTCCCACCCCAGCCCGTGTTCTGGCAGGGCTACCCTCATCTTTCCCATATATGTTATACTCCCAACTGGGATGGTGGGTCCGTAGCTTTTCAGAGGCACCTACTCATTCCCCATGCACCTTATTCTCTCCTTAAAACATGTAAGGCTTCCTGTAGATAGGGCTTTATGAAATGCCAGACATGAGAAGTTCAGATTACCCTACTGCTCCAGGGTCCCATTCTTACAGGACTTGTTTGCGGAAATTTGGGGAAAGCACTAGTTTGAAAGCTATCATCTCCTTCTCTTAGTATGCGGTTTTGAGAACTATTATTTGCTTCTGTGAGCCTCAGAGTCCTCATCTATAAAATTGGGAATAATTATAAAAATGGCACATTTGCTTCTAAATTAGAGGTGTTCGCACACATGAAGTGGGTGCCGTGAACCCTGACCGAAGTGATTATGTGCTGACTGAGGCTGGGGCTATGTCTCTCGTGATTAACTCTCCTGGAGCAGGAGCCATGTCCCAAAGAACGACTAAAGCAGACTTTAACAAGTCGCTGCTTGGTAATGCCTCAGTGTCCTGGAAAAGAGACAAAGCTTATCAATCACACTTGTGGTGGGAAAGGACTTTTCCCTACAACACTACTTTCCTCATTTAGTCTTATAATTTCAACGGTCCCTGTGAGGTGCTCACAGCAGATCCATACCTCCTACTTGTCTTTCATCTCTCTGAGCACAGTGAGTGTCTTGTCTTCCTTCTTCTCACCCAACCTCATTATACTCAAGATGGATAAAACCAGATTGATATCAGGACTTCTGGTGGCTCACCCTCCTCATTTCCCCATTAATCTGTTGGAGGAGTCTATGCAAACTTTGAATAAGGTTCACCCTGTGTCTTTTCACTCCCGAAATCCAGACTTCCTGGGTCTATCAGTTACTCATTCACAAGTCTCTCTGTGCTCCCCATTCTGTGGGATGCATCTCTGCTCCAGGCATTCTTCAGGTTGCCTGCACCCCTAAAACACCTTCTTGTCCAGTTCTCTGTTTTTGTCTTACTCCTCTCAAAGTTCGGATGTGTTGTGCAACGTGCTTCTGTTTAATGAGCAGTAATGTCTCTAGGCCCCGCCCCAAGCAAGGACCCCACTGGCCCCTACTATTAGCTTGGCCATACTCCTCACTTTTACGGTCACAGGCTCACAGCTCCCACACAGGGAGAAGACAGGCTTCCCAGGAGACTTTTGCATCCTGCTCCCCACAGCTTTGTTAAAACTAATCCTCATATTTCAGTGTTGTTGCTAAGCATTAGGGTTCATTCCTGTGTAGGAAATGACCATAATGCAGCTAAAAGAATCAGTCTAATCAGAATGAGAATAAATTCAGTAAATGAAAAAGAAACGTCTACAAGGGCACAACCTTCCGATTTCACATAGCTGTGCTGATGAACCACAAGATAGATATTTAGTTAAGAAAGGTCTACAGCATATTTGGAGGGTAGGACTTGGACGGGTTTAAGCTTGCACAGTCCTCTAAGGTGAGAGGATCTCACTGGAAACCCGAGGTCCCTCTTCCTCGCCGACTTACCAGGACAGGAGACCAAGCACTTAGCTGTGCTCTGCCTCAGCTTCTTCATCTAGTAAAGTAAGGATTTGGGGCTAGAATTAATCTCTGAGAGGCTTTCCATTTACTTATTATGAAGCAAATATTTGATTCTGTGATTCTGCCCCCTCAAACTCAGGAGACATGTGTAATGACACTTCATTCCTATTTAGATCAAATATATTCACTCAACAGTAAAATAACTGGAAGAGTCATTTATACATGCAACAGCCCCGCCATGTTGGCTGCTCATATACCCATCAAAGCCTGCCCTTTGCCTTCCCATGAATGGCGCACACTGTTTTTCAGACTATAACTGTCTGCTTGAGATGCAACAAGAGCAAGAATGACCCTAGTAGTACACAGTCCTGAGCTGACACCAGTAGGGGCACACACCAAGATATTGGATGTTGAATGAGGTCCAGGAAATGAGAGGGTTCCCTAAAATGTGTGTTTACATATGGGCTATCCTCAGGTAAGTCTGAATGATGCTGGTGGATCCTGGAGCACTAGTGTGGCTGAGTCGACATGGACCCCACCTGAGCCCACAGACAGCAGCTGCCACGGCCGTCATGTCTCCCCAACACTGAGCATCTTGGTCTTTGGAGGGGGGCAGACGGAGAGGCTCATTTTCGGTGAGTCCTTTCTTCTTGGTTGTGGATGGCCATCCTCTCCATGTCCTCCCACTGTGAAGAGGGACAGCTCAGGTGTCTCTTCCTCCTTTGTAAGCGACTAGTCCCACAGGATCAGGAATCCACACTTATGACTTCATGCATTCTAGTCACCTCCTTAAAGACTCTACGGTGTGGAGGGTTGGGCTTCTTTATGAATTCTCAGGGAGTGCGGTTCAACCCGTGGCCACGACCTGCACTAGGGTTTGGCCGAAGTGATGAGTCTCCCCAAGTAGTCCTCTGCAGTCTTGCAACACTCCCCTCCCATCGCACAGGTCAGCAGTTACTCTGGACCGCACAGTGCCACGCTCATGCACACACACATGTGCACACACACACACACTCACAGATGTGTGTGCCACACCCATTCTCACGGAGCACATGCCCTGGGCTGCCCTTGGTGCTTTGATTTTTTCTGTTCTGCAGTTATGGCTGGAAGCTGAATCTAGGGGTGATAGATGTTTGGACAGAAGAGTCCCCATGGCAGGCCCAGGTCTCTGCCCACCATTTTGAGGCAAATAACTACCCTAAAACGCTGAAACTATCTTTAATAAACTCAACAGAGAGGAAGAGCTAAAATGGGGAGTATCTCTACAGTTCTACCTCTTTCCACGTTCATGGAGAGTCTGTGTCATCATCCCATCACAGCTGGTGGTAAAGAATTATGAATAAAGAGTATTTTCCCCTAAAGATCATGGTGATTCTAGTCTTACTCCAATTGACGCCATCCATTCTGGAAATCTCCCTGCCACCATGTTTTCTTTATTTCTAGACTGTTGGTTTCTGTGCAGCATTCCATCCCTTTTCCTCACTGTGTATGTCCCAGATGTAGGGAGGTTAATGAGGGTAAAGCTGAGTGCTGCTTGAAGGAGGAACTTCAGATTTTGTTCTCTTGGTTTCTCTAAGAATGGAGGAAAATTACAAGCTACACCATATTTCATTTTAATATTATCGCCTTATAAAACGGAATCCAAAATTTGGACAAAGTCACCAACTGATCTTCCTGCCATTATTCTGCTCGTCACCAAATCTACTTGGCTGAGCTGGCCCATGTTCACACACCATGGTGTCTGGATCAGGGCGAGCAGTTTGGTTGTGATGAGAGAGACAACCTTGAAGAAATAGCACCCGATGATGTTTAAAAACACTTACTTCCTCTGTTTTGAGTGCATTTCATTCATTCATCTAATTCCTCAGTGGGTATTTGTCGATGGGTCCTTTTATGCCAGCCCCCACCCCGTGACAGGACCTGAGGGTCTAGTGCCATGGGGTTCTGCCCTCACCATGGGACCCACACCCTGTTGACCATGCACCAGAGACAGTGTGAGCTCACTGTGCCCATGGGAACACTGTAAGTGTCAGCACTGTGATTTCATACATCATTCTTTTATCTCCCAGACACACACACAAAGACAGACACAGACACACACAGGTACCCATAGACATACACAGACATACCTATACACATATATACACAAACACACATACAGACAGACATACACAGATGCATGCATGCAGACACAGAACCACACACACAGGCACACATGCAGACACACGCAGAGACACAAACAGGCACAGGGACAGACAAACAAGCACACACAGATACACACAGATACACACAGAGGCACCTATGCAAACACACATACACAGACACACATATATACACACAGGCACAGAAACAAAAACACACACAGACACACACAGAAACACAGACATACATGCACACACAGACATACAAAGTAAGCACATGGACACACACACACACACACATGCACACACCCTTCTGTCCAGTTGCTCAGACTTCCCCTTTCTCCATCTTAAGTCAGAATATGTTTTTTCTTTCCCAGTCAAAAATATCCTCCAAGGACAAAAACTTGCCCAGGTGACATGCCGTGGGACGTCCAGCTGGGATCACTTCTCAGCAAGCACCGCAGTGATGTGAGGTGGGAAGTGCCCTGCGGGGTGCCCCAGACAGGGCGGCACAAGGTTGGGAGTGGGGTTTCTATCTTCCCGGTTACGAATTATCCTCGTGACAGGATCGTCATACCACATATGTTGCCCATCACTTCCTTTTTATGCATAAAATTGCTGGTCGTGGCCGCAGAAGGGCACAACCTAGAACACCACGCTCTCTCCCCCCACTGTAGAGTGGGGTCTCATTTGATAGTACACCTAAGCACTGTGGTTTGATGCCCAGCAGGAGCACTTTAATCTTACAAAGTCCTGTTAGAATCTAATCACTGCTGGGGAAATTACTCCGGCTAGAGTTGTGATTTTTATGATAAGCAACGGTCTGATTTCACCTACTGGGGGGTAAATCAGTGAAATAGCTCACTACACACCCTGTTCCAGAGCGTGAGAAATCTTTAAGTGATGTAGATATCATCGAGCAAATCATGTTTGTCAGCCCGGTAGAGAGAGACAGCCGTCCCGGAGACTTGGGACTTGACCGTGCACATAACCACTAATCATCGCTCCTTCTCAGCTGGGAAATACAGAGGTTTGGATGCTAATTCAACCCTGAATTCAGATTGAACATCTATCACCCCAAATCTTGGAAAGTAACCTGATTTCCAGGCTGCACCATAAATTAGAACGTAATATAAGATATTAATTACAAATCTCACTTTTACATCAAAGGTATGAACGATATGCTTTAAGTGTTAATGTTTACAACTTGGGACTATTCAGATATAGGGGTACTTTTTTTCCTTTTAAAGATTTATTTATTATTATCTATTTGCGTGGGGGAGGGCAGAGGGGGAGGGAGGGAAATCTTTAAGCAGACTCCATGCTGAGTTAGGACCTAGTATGTTGCAAGATCCCAGGACCCTGAGATCATGACCTGAGCCTAAACCAAGAGTCAGGTGCTCAACTGACTGAGCCACCCAGGTGCTCCAGATTTAGGGTGACTGTAAACTAGCATATTCTTGCGCGCCTGGATGGCTCAGTCCATTAAGCATCTGCCTTGGGTTCAGGTCATGATCCCAGGGTCCTGGGATCGAGCCCTGAGTCCGGCTTTCTGCCCAGTGGGAGCCTGCTCCTCCCTCTGCCTCTGCTGCTCCCCCGTTTGTGTTCTGTGTCAAATAAATAAATAAAATATTTTTAAAAATCTATCATATCTGTAAGTATAAATATCTTGTTATGAATTTCTTTGGGGTCTATTGCTTTGGATTCTCAGCCTTGGCTGTTCAGTCCCCTGGCACACAACCCATAAATAACCCACACAGGACCACACCTCCATCCACAGCTCCAACAACATTATCACGAGGTGGGTGGCAAATAGGCCCCTGCAGAAGCCCCTGTTTTCTCAGGCTGCTAGCCTTGCAGAGACGGATTCGGTCCTCGAGCGGACCAGGGAGTGCATAGCCATAACACCTGACGATTACAGAGCAGGTAGCCTGTGTCCATCACCGTGTGGCAGAGCCAGTGGACTGGACCTTTCATTGGCCCAGAAGCACCAAGAGGATTATGTGGCCCATCTGTCCTTAATGAGAGCGGACACAGTGTAAGGTTCTCACTATTCTGAACCAGGTTCTTCAAAACGTGACATGTGATCCAGACTTCTACTACTAGGCAGGCACCAAAAGAACTGAAAACAGAGAGTCACGGACAAACCAGTGTTCACAGCAGCATTCTTCACAGTGGCCCAAAGGTGGAAACAAGCATGTGCCCATCAACGATGGGGGATAAACACACCATGGTCTCTCTGTGCAGTGGCATACTATGCAGCCATGAAAAAGAGTGAAGTCTTCATTCATGCCACGGCGTGGAGGAAGCCAGGAAAGCTCATGCTCCATGGACGCAGCCAGGCACGGATGGGCACACGTGGAATGATCCCATCCCTGCGAGAGGTCCACGTGGGCACGTCTGTAGAAACGGAGCGGATGAGTAGAGGGGTTGGGGAAGGGCAAACAAGGAGACACTGCTTAATGGGGGGGGGGGCCTAATTTGGGATGATGAAAAGTGTTTTGGAACTTGATTAAGAGCTTACACAACATTGTGAATGCAGGAAAGACCACGTGACTGTGCACTATTAAGTGGTGAATTTCCCGGTGCATTTTACTTCTATTGAAAGAGAAGAAATCTATTTCAAGTGCAGAACCCCACCCTGTAAAGCACACAGAGTCCGTGGGGGCAGCTCCCAAGCTCTGCCGGGGATGCTGGCCCAGAAACGACCCGTGTCCTGGCCCCGTCTGCTGTGGCCCTCTGTTGTTGCGCACCCGCTGTGGCCCTCTGTTGTTGCGCACCCGCTGTGGCCCTCTGTTGTTGCGCACCCGCTGTGGGTTATTTGCATCTTTGTCTCCGTCTTTGATTTGTCTTGTTGGCTCAGGAAGCTTGGCCGACTCAGCGCTTCATGTGACCTGCACTATCCACAGACAGCACCCAACACTGGGCGAAGTCCTGAGCCACACGCACCCAGCGGGGACCTGAGACCGGCTGTCAAGAGGACGCAGCCCTCCGTGGATAGAAGCCAAGGGTGGCAGGCACATATCCAAACTGATGTTCTCTGTGGGCCCACAGAAACCACCATAAGCATAATGGGCCAAGGACAAGGCAGAGCCAGAAATCACCACTAAGATGCCCTGACCCACAACTTCAAAGATGCTGCTAGCCAAAGACAGCTGGATGAGCCATCGCCCCAAATGTGACTGCTTCTTGCAAAGGAAGGTCACGCTGACCCTGTGTGACTGCTGGAGCTTTTCCTGGACTCTGTGCATAGTCCCTGCAGAGAGTTAGCTTGTCCTAACCCCAGCATGAACGCACTTGGTGCTCGGCCACTCCGGGGCTCTGAGTCACAATCAGCTACAGCTTTCCCTGATACATCAGGACAGACGGCAGTCACCACGGGCTCACGCAGAACCACAGAGCACACCCAGAATCGAGTCTTAGCAGGGCCCAGCCTTCCCCGGACGAGAACACAGAGGCCACCCCCAAAGAGCAGGCAGGGTGGGGTGTGGGTGAAGTGTGGGGAGGGCAGAGCCCAGTGCCCTCAGAGCCTGCTGCCATGACTCCAAGCCTTGGCTTCTGATGGCTGGTTTCCTCATCCTCAAATAACACGGACTGCACTCACAAGAAGCAGACGCAGGTCCCTTACCTGTCCTTTATCTCCTGCAGAGTCCGACACTCTCAGATCTAGCCTGGTCCTCTTTCCTTTCTGTCCTTAGTTGACTGCACTGCCCGCCCCCTCCCTCGCTTTCACGGTCTCACCCCCACTACCCCAACTTGTGGCCAAGAAAGCTGCTCTGGCGTCCCGGCTTTCCTCCTCTTGCGCGGGGTTGCTTCCCAGGCACGATCTGTCCACGTCCTCCAGCCGCGATCGTCCAGCCATCAACGTGCTTGGCCAGCAGGGAGGGACCCCCCGAGAAGACCTGCACAGATGAAGCCCTCGTCCGACTGGGCACTGAAGAGGAAGACTGTATAATTAAGTGGAGGCCTGCTCCCAGCCCCCCAGGGCCCTGGGCATTAGTAAGAAGAAGGAGCCCCTCTCATTACCCAGTAAAGCACACCATGATTGGCCGGCGGTCAGGTCTCTGATGGCCCTTTTATCCGCACCCTTCGGAGGAGGGAGAGTGCACTTTCCATCGGAGCTGGTTTTGCCAAATGTTATAATTTGAAAAGCCCTGAAAGAAAGGGGCTGGGCCTAGGGGTATACACAGCCCCATATGCCCGAGACGGGCTACAAGTGTAATTCTAGACTATTATAGTGACCTGCGAGATCATCTCTGCCCTGGAACACGAGACAGCAGGGGGCATTATGAAGGACAGGCTGTCACGCGACGAAATTTTCAGAAATCTGTTAACCCCAGCTCAGACCCAGTGAATATTTTACTGCTTAACACTGAGGAGAAGTACATTTATTAACTACAGAGAGAGATACGATCTCCAGGCCAGCCGATGGGGTGGCGGGGGGAGGGGCGCGCCCAGCAGGTGCACACACCGGGGGCTGAAAGCACAGGCTGAGCACTGGGGGCCCAGGATCTTCCCAGCAGGGGACCCACTGTCTCCCAGCCCCTCGCTGAAGGGTGCTTAGAGTGAGTACCACCGTGTGGGGGTCGAGGGGGACGTCAAGGACTTTCAGAGATTCTCTTTCTAAATGTTTTGATTTGAAACGTGGAAAACCGTGCTGTGTGTTGGACTTCCACCATCTTTAATCATCACAGAAAAGAGAGACAGTTTTTATTTTGGAGGAAAATGGGAAACAAAGCACAATGGAAAGTCACAGACCCTGGGAGAAAGAGCCCGCTGAGGGGCTGTAGGGACCTCAAAATGCATGGTCAACGCCAACATCCCTCAGTGAGGTGCAGCAGACCCCTTCTCTGTCCTGTGATTTGGGTTAGTTAAACACATCACATCTGGGAAGTGGGTTCGATTTCCCAGCTCAGTGTGGAGAAAGGCTGGTGGAGAGAACGTGCCAGGTGTGAGCTGGTGGGGCAGCCGGCCCCCTAAGGCAGGAGGAGAGGCAGGGGTGCTTGCTGGGAGCCCCGTTTGGTGCTGCAGGAGGGAGGGGGCAGCATGGCAGGAAGCCCTTGTCAGCCGAGGCGGGGATGCAGGTGGTCCCTTAGACAAGCCTGCCTTTCCCCACGTCCTGTCTTATCCCGTCTTGCCCGGGGAAACTGAGTCAAGAGGTGATTAAGGCCCGTGGCCTCTCCAGAGGGCGGTACCTCTACCCAGAACTTGCCACGGCTCGGGCAGCCGTCCCTCGGAGACAGACGGCAGCTTCCCACCTCGGGCAGGTTCCGCGGAATAAACCTCCTTTACCCAATAAATCTGTTTCTACGTCTTTCAAGCCCAACTTTGTCCTCGTCAAGGTAACTGGATTAAAAACTGAAGAAATAGGTGAACTTGGAACAAAACATACAGGGTCACAAAATACAAACATGCTGTTTATTGAAAACTGCTCGTTCACGTCCCGCCTCCCTTCCGGGCCCAGCACGAGCGCACACGCACGCACACACACTCAGACACAACGACAATGGCAGTGAAGCTCGGCCTGGCTTTTTAGCAAATCACTCAGATTACTGAGATCACGTTTGCCCAACAGTGTCACAAGGTCACGGAAAAAACCAACACAATATGCTTCTCCAAACCCAGCCCATCTGAACGCCAGCTCCCAGTGTAAGCAGAGCCCAGGGGGTGTGCGGGCAGAACAAAAGCAGCCCTCTGCTAATTGACTGAAAAATTAGCCAGGTCCCCCCGTGGGAGGCACAGGAGGGAACAGCAGATGGAGGCCGCTCGGGCTCCACGGCTCAAAAAGCCACTCAAAACCTGCCGGGATCTGCGGCAATTACGGGTCGCAACACAGAGCAGCAGCGCAAGCCCAGGGCGGGGGGCGGGCTGAGCGCCGGCCACCCCTCTCCCCAGGCTCTGCCCCAGCTCCAGGCTTTGAGGCGGGGTGCTGCTTTATGGGGTTGTCTGTCTTGTTTCCAGAGACTCAGCCTCCAGCCCAAACAGGTGTCTTCCTCTTCTTGCTGCGATTCCGCGGATCGGAATGCATTTCCACTGCAGTGTCTTCGTGCCCAGCTTTGGTCTGTGATGACTGGGCCCCAGAAATGTCTGGCAGCGGGTCACTGTAGACGCGCGTGCGTGGCACACCTGAGTCCACACTCCTGCTCACGCACTCCTCTCCGAGCATCCTGTGGCGACCCTGCTCAGGGTTATTATGCTTCTAATGAGAGATGAAACCCGTGGTCACACCCGGTCTTGTGGCTTAGGTCTGCCCCTGAGGTCTCCCTCTGACTGCAGCTTGCCCAGCACTCGCACGTCCTCTGCCAGAGCCTGAGAGTGGGGTGCTCTTGGATAATCGACATTTTGAGATGCTGTATAGACAGAATGGAGAAGGAAACGATAGAAACCTGACTCCCAATGACCCAGCTCCTTTGTCGTTTGCCAGAAGAAATAAGCATCCAGTGGAATAAAGTAGGAACTTTATTCTACCCTATCTAATGAGAAAAAAATCAGGTTTGCTTTCATTGAATAGTCCTTAGCCCTGAAAATAAGGCTTCTGTGTTCCTTACTGTGATTTTAAGCATGCTAAAATTATTCATTGTAGAATTATTAATTAGGATACAATCTCACCATGCACAAATTTCTTCATTTTTGTCTCAAGTTCCTATAGATGGTATCAATTTCATCACTGTGATGTGAAAAGTGTTACAAAATCACATCCCAGAAGGAAAAATGAACACACCCATTCTAGCCTATGTATGGCTGATGATTAACTACACATAGGATACGCCTTATATCTTTGCATATGCATTTCCATATGAGGTTTAGTATGTGTTCTACCAATTATCAAAAAAAATGAATCACTTTAATTTGCCAAATTATTTTCAACATGTTAAAAATTATAGACCATCATTCTACCAATTCTGGAGAAAAAAATAACATGAGAGAAGTTCACCCACAATCCTGCAAAGCAAATGTTTTTCATCACTTTGTCTGTTCCTTTTCATTTTCTCTGTGCCAAAATTTTATGTACGATTAAATATATTTCACAGTTTTCCAATATAACCCATTGCACTCAATATTTTTACAAATCTGCTTTCTCATGTTGCTGCAATCTTTATGATTATCTTCTTAATATTTCAGCAAGTGACATTATCGTAACTTACCTAGTTATCCGCTTTTACTGGCCATTTGGGTTTTTCCCTTGGTTTTAATCTGTAAGTTCTCCTACAGTCAGATTGCCTTTCCTTGGTGTGCGGTGGTGTGCATGTGTGCTGACTTGTGCCAACACGGTCACAGTCATGATGGAGAACAGTCCCATCACATCAGAAACTCCCTCTGCTCTCTCTCTCCCTTTATAGTTGGTTCTTCCTCTTCACTCTGACCCTTAGCAACCTTGATCTATTCTCCATCATTATGGTTTTGCCTGCATGAGAATGTCATATGAATATAAATGGGGCCCTACAGTATGTAGCCTTGAAACTGCCTTCTCTCACTCCGCGCGACGTCTTTGAGACCCTCAAATCATTGCGTGTCTGAGCAGCACATTCCTTGTTACTATGCAGTGGTGAGTGTTCCCAGGGTGGCCCTACCTGATCCTGTTAGTCCATTTACCTGGTCAAGGACGCTCGGCTTGCTTCCATTATTTCGTGATTATATATCAAATATATTTATGTATGTGTGCATTTTTATTATATATATAATTCATGTATATGTGTATGTATTTGTGCCTGGGTTTTGTGTGACCACAGATTTTCATTTCTTGGTAAGGACCCAGAAATGGAGTTATTAGCTTAGGTAGCAAACGCTCAGTTAAGATAATAAGAAACTGGTACATTGTTTTCTGGAAAGGCTGTTCCATTTCTCATTGCCCCCAGTGGCGTAGGTCCCAGTGGTTTCCCAGCTTCACCAGCACTTGGGACTGTCTCCAGTTCTTATTCTAGTTGTGTTATCAGACGCCGGGCACTAGCTCCTTAAGGCTTCATTTGGCTTCATTCCGTAATGAGTGATGATACTGAACATCTTTTCATATACTGTCTGCTTCTTCTTGAGTGAAATGTCCCTCCAATTATTTTGCCCCCCCTTTATTTTTTTAGAGAAGGAGGAAAGGAGGAGAAAAAGAATAACAAGCAGAACCACCCCCGGCACAGAGTCTGACATGCGGCTCCCTCCCAGGACCCTGAGATCATGACCTGAGCTGAAATCAAGAGTCCAGTGCCCAACCAACTGAGCCACCCAGGCACCCCTATTTTGCCCCTTTTTAATTGGATAATTTTTTACGCTTTAGTTTGGGGGTTCATATTTATATAAATATTGTATTTACATATATAATGGATGCATTTTCTGAATGCATGGTCCAATTGCATATATGTGATTTACAAATATTTTCTCTTAATCTACCTTTTGTATGTCATCCTTTTAAGTTAACATTGTCTTACAGAAAGCAATTTTTAAAATTTTGATAAAGTCACTTTTATCTCCCCCCCCCCTCCAGTAATTGAACCGCTTTTGGTAAGTTGTTGAAACTCTGCTTTTGTTTGTAGTTTCCCGGGCTCCTCCAATATCTGTGAGGGAAGATCGCCTCTTTTATACTTCATATTGGTGATTCGTAGGTTTTTCTCTCTTTTTGCCAATCTGGCTAGAAGTCTATCAATTGTATTGATCATTTCAAAAAAGCAGTTTTAATTTTTGTTTGTTCATTTGGTTTCATTTTCTCTATGGCTTTTCTGCTTTCAATTTCATGGATTTTTTTCTTGTTTCTATTATTTTCTTGCCCTTTGCTGATCTGTGTTTATTTTGATCTTCTCTTTCTGGCTTCTGAAAGAGGCATGGATTTTTAATTTGAAACCTCTCTTAGTTTTTCATACACACTTCCAGTACCGTCAGTCTCCCTCAAAGCCCTGTTACGAGTGCACCCCACACACGTAATATGGCATATTTAATTTTATTTTTATTCAACTTGTGTCTAAGGTCCTTTGACATCCACCCTTCATCTCATGGATTATTTAAAATTGCATTGGTTAATTTCCAAGTATTTGGAGATGTTCTTGATACCATTCTCTTACTGGCTTGCAGTTTAATTCTATTATGGTCTAAAAACACATTTTGCATTATTTCTATTGTCTTTGATTCGTTAAGGTTTGTTTTATGACTAGAGATCGGGACTTGGTGAATGTTACACATGCATTTGAGAAAAATGTGCATTGTCTGTTGCAGTGGAACGTTGTTTAAATCTCAGTTAGGTCCAGTCGGCTGAGGAGCTATTTAGCTCTTCTGTGTCCTTGCTGATGTCCTGTCCTGTACGCGGGTTATACCTGCTGTGGCAAGGTGGGTGTTGAACACTGGTTAGGTATTCATGTCCCTCAAAGCTGTCAAGGTTATAAACAACAACAACAAGAAGGAAGTTTTGGGAGACAGTCATTGCCAAAAGAAGCCTACGCAGCCATGATGACTAAATGTAACGTGGTCTCACAGACGGAGCTCTGGAACAGAGGGGCATTAGTGAGATACAAGAGCAACAAAGGAATCAGAATAAAGTACGTCACATTGTATCAATCCTCACTCATTACTTGTGACAAAGACCATCCTAAAGTAAGATGCAAGGAGTTGTAAGATAAAGAGAACTGGGTGTGGGATCTATGGACCTTCTCTGTACTATATTTGCAACCTCTCTGTGAATCAAAATCTATTTTAAAATAAAGCGTTTATTTAAAAAGTAAGAAGAGGGGCGCCTGGGTGGCTCAGTGCGTTAAAGCCTCTGCCTTCGGCTCAGGTCATGATCTCAGGGTCCTGGGATCAAGCCCCACATCCGACTCTCTGTTTAGCAGGGAGCCTGCTTCCTCCTCTCTCTGCCTGCCTCTCTACCTGCTTGTGATCTGTCAAATAAATAAATAAAATCTTTTTAAAAATAAAATAAAAAGTAAGAAGAGATGGAATTCAATAAAATTGATACTTCTGTTCTTCCAAAGACATCACTAAGAAAATTAAAGGCAAGTCAACAAATGGGAGGCAAACTCCACAATACATGTATCTGGCAAATAAATTTTATCCATTATAGATAAGTGTATTCACATTTCAATAGTAGGAAGACATATAACTTAATTTTTAAAAAAGGAGAAAACTAAAGATAGGACAACACTTCACCAAAGAAGAGAGAGAAATAGCCGATGTGCCCATGAAAATATACTCAGAATCAGTAGTCATTAGGGGAATACAATTCTAAGCCAAAATGAGGTACCACTACATACCCACTAGAATGACTAAATTGGAAAAAATTGACAATATTAAATTTTAGTGAGGCTGAGCTAAGCACATAGCTAGTGGAGTGTGACGTGGTATGGCCATTGTGTAAAAACACTTTCATGATCTCTTATAAGGCTAAACACCCACCACGTGACCCAGAAATTCTGCTTCTAGATATTTACCCAAAGTCTCATGCACCAATGTTCATAGCAAGTTTGATTGTAATTGTCAAAAACTGGAAACAATCCAGATATCTCCCTACAGGTGATGTCATGGTACATCCATGCAGTGAGCTACTATTCACCAGTTAAAAGGAACAAATGACCGATACAACAACACACAAGAAAAGGAATTGCACTGTTCTGAGCAGGAGATGTCAAGCACGAGAGTAGGGTTCCATTTACACAATGTACAGGGAAAGGAGAGGCTGATTAGTAGTGGCAGAAAGCCAATGAGTGACTGCTTGGGTCTTGAGACAAAGGGTAGGGACTGACTGGGAAGGGGTCATGGGAACCTTTTGGGATGATGGAAATTTTCCATATCGTAAATGAAGTGGTAGTTTCATTAATGAACACATATTTCAAACCTCAATAAAATGTACACTTTATGTTTGTGCATTTTACTGTTTGTAAATCATGCCTTAATAAAGCTGATTAAAAGAAATCCATGACCCAAAAGAATCCATGACCCAATTCTATAAGGTGAGTAGAGAACACATTCTAACAGAACCCAGGTCAACCCCAGGCAGAGTTGGGGACGGGTGCTGACCCCATGACAGTCAGTGGGAAGTGACCAAAAGATCTTCAGTGCGGGACCAGCACCAGTAAATGACGGACATGGTGGTTTCTTTGGGCTGCAGCTCTTAGAATCAGTGTTTTTAAACCTGGAAAAGAATGGGGCAAAGCACTAGGGACTTTGGGGCATATGCAGAAAAAGTAAGGACGAGCAGATCAGCACTACAACAACAGGATATTGAAGCATTGCACATCAGCGGTAACCCCTTTAAATGGAGTTGTCCATTGTTCTTGGGATATGGGAATTGAGGCACGCAGAGATGACTGAAGACTTTAAAACACTGATATGTCGGGTTTTTCTGGATACTTTGAATTCGTGTTAAGGGTAATATGATCTGAATTACTTCAGAAAAGTAAAGAGGAAATCTCAGAACTAACTGACAAATAGTATAACTCATGCTTGAGAGGCAGCCCTCATTAAAACACACAAGGACCCTGCCAGTAAATACAGAAACATCTGCTTTCTATGTCCCCATCTCTAAACAAAAGTTTGAAAAGCTTCCAAAGTTAACATTGGTTGCACACACAGAGACACACCATGTGTACGGATAGACAGAGGGAGAGATACTGTAAGTGTGGGGTTTTGTGTTTCCCCGTGTCTCTGCCTCCTATAGGGAACTAAAAATACAACCAACCCTTGGGATCCTGGTTGGCCTAACCGAAAACAAGAACAAGATGCTGTGATCTTTGTCTTTATTTAAAGATTTTGTGATATTTAAGTGAAATTGTTGAGGCAAAACACAAAAGATGAGTTGTCTGGAGTAAAATGCAAAGATTAGGTGTCAGGGCAGAGGGAAGGGGAAATAAAAGAATCTAGGCTTGGTATCCCAGGGTTCCGAGACAAGCTACGCTCCGAGTACCCATGGGGACACTGTGGCTTACCGCACAGGAGCTGGGGAAAGGGCAGGAGCACGGGAAAGGATGATGCCACCTCCCCTTGGCTGCCACGGGGCTCGTCACGGAACTCGTCACGGAACCGCTATAGTGTGCTCAACTTGAAAAGTATCATGCGTTCCAGTAACACAAACGGTAAACTCTAAGGTCGGGAGACTGCACGGAGCCTTGAGCGCCGCTGATGCCGAAGCATTCATCTGAATGACGGGAGATCCGCAGACCAAAGTGGTTCTGAACTGCCCCAGGTCACACAGCTCGCTTCTGACAGATCGGGACAGGTCCCGTGGACGGCTCAAGGGTTGGCCTTCTGCATACATGGTGGTGACTCGTATCGGAAAGCTCACAGGTGCTGTGAAAGCAGGGGGGACCCGGCCTTTCCAACTTCTTCACCAGCTGAAAGTGAAACAAGCGTGCGTATCCACGCTGTGCACGTACGCATGCAAACCCACAGCGTCTGGAACCCTGCGCTGTATTTCTTCCTTTGCTTCATACTCTAACTTCTGGGGAAAAATAGATGTCTTTTTATCTGCATTTACTTCCTCCCTAGAGATCGAGCTGCCGTCCTCCTGATGGCCTGGAGTCTGTTCTCTCATCACCAGTCGTGTCTAGGTCATATGTTCACTGGGCACCGGCCATGGGCTTTGCATAGCCACTGCCTTCCTCGTTGCTATAGCGTAGCTCAGCCCTTGTTTTCCTCGTGACCGTTGCCAACACCTTTTCCCTTGACCCTGCTCTAAATGCATATGTTGTCCAGGGTCCACCCTGAGTCCCCGCCTTCTCTACCCCTGACCTCGGGCCCCTCATGCATGTCTCTGTGTTCAGCACTCACCTACCCCTGACAATCAGCTCTCGCCTCCGACGAGACAGACGCTTACGAACACCTGCCGATACGGTACATTCTACCCTCGCACCCCCGTTAGAGCTCCAGCCGGGCACTCCCCAGGAGCATCCACCTGCCGCGCTCTCAGAATCACTTTCCACCTTGCCCCATCAACCCTCTTTTAGTAAATGCCATCGCACCTGCTCAGGCATGCATGTTAGAAACCAGAGAACCATTTACACCCTCCTTTTCCTACCTCATCAGCAGGGAATAGTGCTTAGTGAGGCTTATGGGATGTTCCCTGTGGTCTAGTCCCCACAGCGAGGCAGAACCCAGGGGGCTGGGCTGGCCAGGGGAAAGCCCCAGTGGTGGGTTATGCTTTTTACTCTGATATGTTCCTGTAATATGATCATTTTACTGGCTGCATGAGCAATTCCCAGCACAGACCTGGCACCGTGCAGGCATGTCATAATTACCTGTGGGACGGTGGAGTAGATGGAAATCTTCCTGTGAATATCCAGATGACGGCCGAGCTCCAACATTTAATGTGATTCTGGCCTTGCATGTCATTCCATGAATTTCTCTGTCTTTCTGTTTTACTCTCTCTAATATATATATATATACATATATATGTATATATATATATACACACACACACACATATATATATGTTCATCTCTCTATATAAAACAAACAAGCATATAAAGCATGTAGAAAGATTTATACACGTGTATATCCATAGATCGGTTTATATTTATTCAACACTCATTTATTCATCAACAATTTATTGACTGCTAACTAAATGTACATGTAAATCTATTAGAGACCTATCTTTATATCTGAATTTCCCTCTTGAATTTACCATTTCAGAATGCCCAGCTGAACGTGATGGAGCCCTTTATGACAAGAGCAGTCTTTGGCTAAGTGGCTCAGACAGGAACGTGATGGTCCTATGAATAATGGGCCCACATCTGCTGAATTTATGAAAGCCAGCCTAAATTAACCAATAGTTTGGGAACACTAGGTTCAACCATTTTAATGAAAAATACAAAAATACGTTGCATATCTGGAGGGAACCGTGAGGAGAGCAGAGTTCTTGTTCTGTTTTTAGAGACCCCCGTTGTGTGTTTCAAGCCTTAAAAGGAGCCAATAGGGCAGAGTTTAGGACTAGGCAGCTCTGCATATCCATGACCCAAGGATATGTTTGGTTTCCCTTGTTTATGGCTTAATTTAATACACACACACGCACACACGCACACACGCACACACACACAGATCACGTGACTGCCTTGTCCTGGAAACCTGGCTGATTCAGCCAGGCCGGGCCACCTTTCCAACATGGCTACAGTCCACTGGACTGAGCTGGGCACTGGCTTTCCAAATAGCCACAGTCCCTACCGTGCCGTGCGGAACAACTTTGACCTTTCCCCCGCGTGGGGGAGGTAGAGCTGAGGTCAGCAAACTCGTCCCATGAAAGAGCCGCTCTGCAGGCCCAGGAGTCTGCCTTGCGCGGGTGAGGTGGGCCTTTGGAGCGCGACAGTCAGCAGGACGCGCCAGTGAGTGTCGCCGTGTCCTAACGGCCTGGCCTACGGGCTCTGCGGACTGAGCTGCACATAATTTTCATGTGTCGTAAGTTATTCTTCTTTTGATTTTGTTGTTGTCCAACAAGAAAAAAGTATAAAAAGTATTCTTCGCTCCAGGGCCTTAAATAAATAAAGGGAGAGCAAAATCAGACCTGTAGGCTGCTGTTGGCTGACGGCTCCTGGACCGGGGCGTAGAGAATGAGACAAAATGACAGTCATATGTGTCACTTTTATAAAACAAGTCATATGAATGAGACATAGCAGTGATAGTGGGGCTGAAGAGCTCATTCCCCAGCTGAAAGAGACCTTAGTCCAAACTTCACATTGGCAGAGACGAGCCCAGAGGAAACAGTGGTTGGAGAAGACATGGGATCACTGGTGACTCTGGCTGATGGCCCCCTGTAGGTAAAGTGGGGGTCCAGGGAAGGTGGAAAGAGCTTCTTGCTTCTGCGAGGGTGATGGAGGGGATGTCACACCCTATGCCTGAGGACGAGAGAAAGCAAGACTCGTCCTCTACGGGACCAGGAATTGGTTTCTTGCATTCAGCCCATCACCTTCCTACAACAATTACAGAAATAGAACATTGCAAGATTGACTGGGAAATTGTAACAACCTCATTCATTCTGGTCTCTTCTAGCCAGATAGCAATTAAAAGACGATCTTTAATGAGCAGTTCTCAAGGAGTGTCCCTTAATTATGTTCCCAGGCTTTGGCAAGTTTAATTGTATGCATTTCTTGCTTCTGTTAACCTTAAACATAAAGTGAGACAAGGCTACAGAGCTGACTGTGCTCGGTAAGGCCACTTTATTTTAGCTGTCTGCGGCCCTACCGTTTCCAGCGGGAGCACTGGGCCTTACAAACTAAAGACCGTTGACTTTACCTTGAAAGGAAGGCAACCAGAGATGTTCTGCAATAAGGAGACCGGACTTTAGAAGCAGATTTGCTGGTGTCTGTTTCTGTGCCCTGGGGACAGTTTCTACCATCATGGGTCCACATCAAATGTTAGAATCAGCCACCGGAGCTTGATGTACCTAAACCTCGTGTAAATCAGGTTTTGTTTGACAATTTCTCACTGAGAGTTGAGAGACTAGACATGAGGCGAACGATGGCAGTTTGGAAGCAAAATACATTTACCCTATTACAAAGGAAAAAACAGATCAAATGCGAGACAGGTATGCTCAGCTACATATTTTTACCTGTAAGACATACATAGACAGAAGATAGTAGTGACAACACTTATATGGGGAAAAGCTACAAATGCCTCCCAAAAAAGAAACCTTAAACGTTTACTGAAAAAAAAAAATCATGGATTCCTGTAAATTAAAACTATAAAGACATTATTTTAAAATTAAAGATGAAAACCAGGGTTGGTTGAAAAATGTGATATGGGCATTCATTGTTAAAGAAAGCTGTAGGCAAGCTTTATACAATGGTCCCTTTTGGACTCCAGAGGAAAGAACCCACACGTGGATGTTTCATGTGTGTGTGTGCTTATTCTACATTAAGGGAGAAAAGGTGTTGAATAAAATATCTCTTTCACACCACAATGCATTTAAATTAATCCTGGTTCTTTTTCTGTACTGATCACTAGGTATCAATGATCCAAAGGTACAAAACCACCTCAGTGCACGATTGAGAGATGGCGAAAAGGACAACTTTACTGGGCATGAGTAGATGTGAAAATGTAAATTAGGTGCCTCTGACATCATCTTTCTGGAAACAAGTTTCTGGATCAGGTATCCATCTCCACGGGACTACAATTCAAAGACACATGGGCCCTGATTTCCTGAACAAGCATGGCGAGGGCCCAAGATGGGCTGCAGTAACCCAACTCTTGGAAACCCTTCACATTCAGTGTTATTTTTCTAATCCCACAAATAGAACTAGATGTTTGCATGGACCTTTCCAAAAGCGTATCCAACTTTCTTTGGCAACTTTTTGCCCATTCTGGTACTCTTTTATCCAACAAGTTCCTCCTGAATTAGTTGGAAACGTTCTCCTAAATCTTGATTTGCATTCTAATGTCTATGTTTGCATTATTAGGACAAAAAAAGGCTGTTGTTAGATTTTATTTCCGAGTGACGTACTCTTCAGAGCACTCATCTCCTGGCTATTCCTCATTTATTAAACTTTTGAAAAGGAATAGAAAAAAAATCTCATCTCTACAGCTTAATAAGATTCCTTATTGGGGGTACCTGGGGGGCTCAATTGCTTAAGCAACTGCCTTCAGCTCAGGTCACGATCCTGGAGTTCCAGGATCAAGCCCCACATTGGGCTCCCAGCTCCACGGGGAGTCTGCTTCTCCCTCTGACCTTCTCCCCTCTCATGCTCTCCCTCACTGTCTCTCTCTGTCTCAAAAAAAAAAAAAAAACCCTTATTGATTTTTTGAACATGCAACATTTTCAGTGAGGGTTAACTGCAAACATCCAGCCACCATTCTCCAGCAGGGAATGCCCAATTCTTTTGAAAGCGTGCATTATGGCCTGAGATCTGACCAATAACTTCTTACATATGAACCTGTCCCAATACTGTCTAGTACGCTGGTTATACTGCATGGCAATTTAAAGCCCGCGCTCTCATTGACAGCTATAGTCTAAATGTCAGTAGTGTACAAATTACATGTTTCTAAAACCTTATTTGACACAGCAGGCAGTGTGCAGGCCGAGTGAGAACCCACGCAGAAGGTGCTGGTGATCCGTGGGGCGGCCCGTGTCAGAAACTCCTCTATTTTCATCTTTGTTGTCACGGCATCTAAATTTTCCAAATTCTAAGTTGAAAATATATTCTTTTCTCAGCTGTCGAATAGTTTGGAAACCCAGCTAAGCAGCAGAAAAGGCTCAGTGTTTGCTTAGAACTAGTCAGCCCTGCCTCCAGCACTGCCGGAATGAACCCGAGCTCCTAAGAGAGTTCTCCTGGATGGCCCGTGGACAGCAAAGCCAGAGGAGGGCGGCCCAAGGTATTCTTTTTTTTTAAAAGATTTTATTTATTTATTTGACAGACAGAGATCACAAGCAGGCAGAGAGGCAGGCAGAGAGAGGAGGAAGCAGGCTCCCCGCCAGGCAGAGAGCCCGATGTGGGGCTCGATCCCAGGATCCTGGGACCATGAACTGAGCCGAAGGCAGAGGCTTTAACCCAGTGAGCCACCCAGGTGCCCCGGCCCAAGGTATTCTAATGCTTAGTGTCGGATCACAGAGGAAACAACCCTTCAGAAATTGCACATTCTTTCCAAGTTTTGATTGAATTCATAAAAAGTTAACTGAACACACCTTGGGTCTCAGCTTGGCCTCCTATTTTCAGCAGACATTCTTGCACGGCTGACGATAGGTGGTACGTGAGCCCAGGCGTCATTGACCTTTCAATTCCCCATCTTGGGTGTCCTCCTATATGCATATTAACCTAAATCTTTTTGCACGGATGTTACAGGATTTAATTATTAACAGCTACATTATTACTACTGCTTAGGAGCATTAGTATTTATCTAGCACCTACAACATGCTGGTAAAGTGTTACTCTGCGTTCGAGTTCATTCTACCTCCACAACATACATCATAGTGTTATGTCCCATTTTGAGGATAAAGAAGCCGAGGGACAGGGAGCCTGAGTAGTTTGCACCGATTAAGTGACTTGCCTCTGTCACGCCGGCGGTCGGACCGTCCATCTCACGCAGAGCTGGGCTGCAGCACACGAAGCATGCCCGTGAGCTCACCTTCTCAACAGCTTGGGGTCTGGCTTGCTTGCACACCTCCCTGGGTCACACCTGGCAGCAGAATTCTATCCAAGGCAGGCATGGCTCACACAGTGTTCTCAACACAGCAAGTAGAGGGCCTGGCACTCGCGGACCCCTATGCATATGGCTCTTCCTAGTGACCACAGTGTCCTGGGGCTCTGCGTGGATCACCTGAAGGTCCCCGGGAAGCAAAGGCGATAAGGACCATAATGAAGGACCGGCATCCTGTCCTTTAAGAGAGCCAGCCGATAAGCCTATGTGGCCGATAGTCTATGCAAAGAGCTGCACCCTGGAGAATATAAGCCACTTGCTCCGTCCAGCCTTCCTGCGTGCCAGCTGCTGTTACAAAGGTCACCTCTCCAAGCCACACACAGGAAGTTTGCTGTCAGTACCTCCATGTTGCAGATGAAAAGGCTGACCCCACCAAAGGTAAGCCCCTCAGCTCTCAGCTAAGGCTCTCCTGCTGGCCAGCAGGTTAACCAGATGTGGCTGTCAAGGGCTCCCCGCACAGGTCATTATTGTGTCTT
>PISX010010240.1:40000-71341 GCA_004024625.1 Mellivora capensis
ACCCCTGCAAATTCACTGAGAGGTACGACTACACTGCCGTCAGCCATTTCTAGGTAAGGAGAAAGGAGCCAGAGGAGAGAGCCCACCTTCAACCGCGCGGTGAGCTCAGAGCAGAACTAGCTTCACAGCACAGCTCGCCGCTGCTCAGGCCAAATGTGTTTTGCTTTGTTTTAGCCAACCCACATTTCAATCCTAGTTTCTATTTAGATACAAGTTAAGAAAGGCCCAAAGAGAGCAAATTATCTAGGAAAAACTACAAAAGACATGAAATCACTCATGCTTAAAATACGTATATAAGTTGAGCGTGCATTAAATGTCAGTAAATGGAAAATGAGCAGGTAGGGGACAGTAATGTTACCCCATGGGGGTCCCAGGGGCCGTCCCCAGCCTGGAAGAAAGGACCCTCCCAACACCTCTGCACACGGGCTCACCAGCACAGTTAGCCTAAAGGGCAAAAGTGTTAAAAGAAGGTCAAGAGGAGAAAAAAAAAAATCTGCTCAATGGGTCAGAGTGTTCACTAAAAATATGGGTGAAGAATGGAGACAGGGAGAGGAAGCAAAAGGTTAAAAGAGTTTGTTATTTACCAGATAAACCGTGAACAAGAACAAGGGGGCGAGCCATGCACGCGCCTTGAAGACAAGTCAGGAAAGAGCGAAATAAGAAGGAGTCTGTGAAGCAACCAACGGTGATGCTTCGCTCTGCAAAAGGAAGCGGCCGTGTCAAGTGCAGGTGAGCGAGCGGCTGCCGAGCGCAGCACCGGACTGGCCAGCGCGGCAGCAGCAGCACCTCCCGCCCCCCAGACAACCGCACTGAGTTCCGGGGAGCTCCGCAGCGGAGCTGGGGCAGACCTCATCGGGGCGAAGAATCAAGGTTCTCAACCCAGCGGGAAGAGGGAATAAGCAATTCTCAGGTGACCCATCTATCAATAATCAATCTGTCCGTTCGGCACGCAGGACAATACTGAAAGCTCCTCATGGAGAACCACCTCCTTCCAGAAACACGGACGGGGCGGTTTTGCACCCTGCGGGAGACAAGACGGCCTTGATATAACCAAGTCTGGCTGAGAACCAGACAACCTCAGAATGACGGGGAAAGGAAGACTTTGTCAGAACGACTGGACACGTCCAAGGTCGGAGTCAGGTGCCAGCTACCTACTCTGCCGCCTGCCGGTCAAATTCTTAGGAGGAATTGGACATTGGGCCTCATCCCGCATATCACTTCCTTATGTGGATAGTCACAAATGTGACCGTACGTAGGTAGGTCCAATGTGGCCATCTACGTAGGTAGACGTCACAATGGCAACTTTTTTTTAGGGTTCAACAGGCTAAATTCCTTATTACCTCTTGTGTTGTAAATTATGTAAAGTGGACTCCTAGGGCTAGACCGGTGTCCAAATTGTGGGCTCCTTCTTCTGTCACTTAGATTGCAAGTTCCTCGATGTTCATAGCCTTGCATCAAAGGAACGTGCCCCCCCACCACCTTTCCTTGTAGTAGAGATGCTCTGAGTCTACTTATTGGGACCAATTTCCTCAAGATGATGCCAAGATCAGGAGACCATGGATCCTCTCAGCTGGGGGGGCCCACTCTCTCCTTGCCTCCCCTTCACAGGGTCTTGGATTTGAAGGAGAGCTCTGCTCATCAAAGGTGTAGGAACGAGAAAGGGAGGGCATGGCCCCCAGTGGCTGAAAAACTAGTTGTCCTTCGAGCCGCAGTGTTCTTCTGTCTGTTCTCACTTAGACTCGATCTCATGTGCTCCCCCTTCATGTTCCTCCACATAAAGAATAATAGAGAAAAAAATGATCAAAATATACTTGGGGGGCAGGGCACAGACGTATATCATTCTGTCCTTCCTCCACGATTTCTCAGTCTCATTACCATAAATGTTGTCCAAGGGGAAGGCAAACACCCCCAATCATACGGGACGCAATCAAAAGCCACATCATGAATTTGTTTTTCCGCTCCTGGTATGGATAGTTAGAATATAAATAGAATAGGAACGTCCATTAGAATAATTTACTATTCGTCATGAATTATAAATGACATGATGTACTATTCATACGTGTCTAATTTAAACTTAAAATTTAGCCCTGTAAATTGGTTATTGAATGATAAAGGCACTGCCATTTTTCTTGGGGCTGGCGTTGGATCTGCCTGGGCTTTAACCTCTGTTTAGTCGTTCGGAGCTGGGTCAGTCAGCCGCTGCGTCCCGGCGGCCCTGGACAGCGTGAGGAACGCAAACGCCGTGAGGCCTAGTGGTGGGCGCCGAGGGGGATCAGCCATGTTTCCTCCCTGAATCCAAATTAGTCGCGCCGCTGGAGAGGCGTCAGTGGCTGATAATAGCCTGACAACGTCCAGCACTAACAGGCGCGACCTCGGCGGCAGTGACGGGAATGCGAAATGCGTTCCCTTGTCCCAGCGTGCCGGCTGAGCGTGTGTGCACCGCCACGGGAGCTTGGGGCCACCTTGGAAAGGAAAATCTCCTAAAAATAAAGAAAAAGGCACATCGATATATGGTGGCAGGCACAACAGAATCTCTGAAGCGCGTCAGCCGCCGCTTCTCTGGCATCCGAGGAAACCGTCTGTTTGTAGAGACGCTCCACACAGCGGCTTCAGCTGTGCCGTTCAGCTGCTCATGGAAGAGGCTTTCGGCCTTCCCAAAGTGTCGGTATTTGCATACCTCTGGCACCGGGGCAGGGAGGCCGTGGCCCATCAGAGCGCTCGACCAACATCGAGCCGTCCTCCTCAACCACTGATGACCAGCCGTGCCTGCTGGCATTTTCCTTGGGTGTTGTTTTTGGAAAAGTGTTTCTTTACCCAAAATTCACATATTCCTTGGCCACTCAGATCTCATGCAGTGAGCCCTCTCTGGATGTGCACTGAGTGCCCCGGGCTGCGGATGCCCTGGGACCCATGAGGAGCTCTATTCCCCTGGACAGAGAATAACACAGGCACCTCGAGGATCGTGCCCTGTAGCAAGAGCTAGACAGAGGGGCACCCTGCAAGCAGGTGGTGCTGGACAGAGGGGCACCCTGCAAGCAGGTGGTGCTGGACAGAGGGGCACCCTGCAAGCAGGTGGTGCTGGACAGAGGGGCACCCTGCAAGCAGGTGGTGGTAAACCACAGCACTGCCGCTGGCCCGGGAAAGAGTCCTGTTCTGGGTTCTGAGTCCCAGCAAATTTTCCCTTCCCTGGTGTAATGCACGGTAGATCACAGGACCGAGGGCACATCCAGCCCCTGACCACGGCAATGCTGTGAGAAATACAAAAGCATCAGAAAATAAGTTAATGGTATTTTAGCATGAATTTCTATTTCCAAAAGCTTCTTTAATGGCTTCTACATGGAGTGAGATATTTACACATAAAGGATTTACTGATTCTCATTTCATCATGAAAAACATGTGAATGTGAAATATACACATGAAATGCAAACATATTTAATTGGCAAAGAACAGATAACCACGGCATGTGTGCAGTGCCTGCACGTGGCCTGGGAACAGAGGTGCTGGGAACAATGGAGAGTGGGCCACTGCTTCTGGGTGACAGCGACCCAACCGCCCTGCACGAGGGATGAGGAGGCATGACCCACGTGGACTTATCCCACTGCCTCGGGGAGGGCAGAAGCCCCGTCCAGGAGGAAAGCTCCAGTTTCCTCAAAAACTAAAGGATATTTGATAGCAATCCATTATCTGTGTTGGGATTTTCACAAAAGGAAGGTTGGCCCCAACATTTCAATTAAGCACTGTTGGATATGTGGGCCAGACTAGGGGCAGGTTCTAGGAACCCTTCGATCTCACCCACCTCTCTTTCTGAAGTGCTGCCCTCCAAGCGCTAGAGGTAGGTTGGGAAATCTCTGGGAATTAAACATACTATAAACACATGCATGCACACGCACATGAAGATACGGACACATGTACTCATGCACATGAGTACACACACAGTTGCAGGCCTATGTACACACACATACATTGGCACACATGTACATGCACACACGTGTGGACACTCATACACGTGCACACTCACACAATTACACACGGCCCACACATGCACACACTCACATTCATGAACACACATGCATGCGTACACACATATATTCACACAGTCTACACATGTGCATACTCACACACACTTGCACACATGGCCACACATATATGCATGCATAGTCACGTGTGTACATACGTTCACACATAGCCCTCAGGCATGCACACTCATGGATGCCTGTACACACATGACTGCATGCACATGCACATATGCGCTCACATGCATGTGCACACACCCAAACACATTCCACACATGTGCACACACACACTTGCACACATAGTCACCCGTATATGCATGCGCAGTCACACATGCACACACATACACAGAGCCTGCATGCATGCACACTCATGATGCATGTACATACATGACTGCATACATGTGTGCATATGTGCTCACATGCATGTGTACACACTCTCACACATTCCACACGTGGGCACACATACACGTGTGCACACTTACACACGCACACACTCTTGCACACTCACAAACACACACAGGAGGTGGGAGTCTGCCCATACATCAGGCTCCTCTATTACACCCCCAAGAGGAAGGGCCCATAAAATTTAATCACAAAATTCAGGGAGGAATTTATTTGCTTTCTTGCCTTTTAAAAAAGTAACCATTTCAACCCGAGTTGGGTTCAGCTGATTCTAGTCCTACAAGCACTGATTATTTGGCAGCTCCATGTGTAAAGCTGTGGACACTTTAGGGGGCCCCGCTCCCCGCAGTGAGCTCCCAGTCAGCCCAGGGAACAGTATCCATGATGGGACGTGTGTGACTGTGATGTCCCCCCCGAAGGCCTTGGTAACTGGGTGTAATCCTCATGGTCCCCGAGGCCTGTTACAACTATTTGAGGACATTGGCCATTTCCGATGGCTGGTGGAGGAAGGGCCACATCCGCCCATGTGTAAAATCAAAGTCATGAGCCTGGTTCACAACCCAGGGAAATCTCGGAGCGTGCAAGTTCTCACGGGTGCTCGGGAGGCCAATTGCTGCCGTACCAATAAGCGGGGTCACTGTGGCTTCTCCACTTCGGGAGCTCACCACCAAGTGTCCCATGCTTGGATGGACCAAGGAGTCATGTTAAGCAGCTCCCATCCAGGTACACGGGATCCAGCCATCAGACCTAGTAACAAGCCCCTGGTGCCCAGAGGTAAGGCGGAGGGTCCAGAAGTACACGCCTGCGTGGGGTGATGGCATTCTTGGTAGGTGGCCCCGGATCGGCCCAGGACCAGGCACTACTTGCAGCAAGAGCCAGGTCCCGCATACACGTGTGTGTGCGTGCATGTGTGCGTGTGCAGGTGTACACACAGAACCGACATCCTGCTGAGTCCCCAGGACCCCTCCTGGAAGACTGTGAGGGGCCCAGAAAGCACGGGTCCTCTGGGTGAAGAGCAGCGAGTCACCCCCTGTTTACCTGAGACCAGGTGAGGGAGGGTCCTCCAGGCCAGACCAAAGCCAGAAAGGTCGGAGGAGCCCAGGCAGCATGGAGGGTGCTAAGCCCTGGCCCATGCGCGTGGCCCCACGGCGGCAGGAGAACAAAGACTCTGGGGCAGAGTGCCTATGTGCCCGTTGCCTGAGCAGCTGGTCCCCAAAACACAGATCTGGGTTTGCAGGCCTCCAGAGTGGTTGTGGGGGATGTCTCTCCCGATAGCCCAGCCTCCTGGGGAGAGCCCTGCAGGTCGGTCCCCTCCCCCACCTTCTTCCTCACCCTCCCTGCTTGTCACTCCTGCTTGCCACTCTGCTTCCTTGCCTTCCGCCACCGAAAATAAATTTCAGAGGATTTTAAAGGCCAAAGAACGGACGCTTTAAAATCCTATTCCAGAAACGGGACTCACCGTGCAGAGAATGGCATTTGGAAGAGATGGGTAGCTGAGAATAGCTAAGATGGGTAGCTGAGTCTTTCTGAGAGAGAAGATAACACAAAGTAAGTAGAGGGTAAAGGAAGTGATGGCCCAGAGTCCAGCAAGTTCCACAGGCAGGAGGTGCCACAGAGGCCCCCCCGGGCTTACCCAAGGTTGCCATGTCCCTCTGCCGCACACGTCTGCCGGCCGAGAGGGGAGGCTGGCCCCTGAGCCCACCACAGCCCTGCCTGCTTCTGCCTGCCCCCCTACCACCCAGCCATGTCCTCCAAGGCAGGGCATTAGTGCAGCTGGGCAGGAATCCACCGCAGACTTGGGAGGTGAGAAGAGAGGCCGTGGAGGGAAAGCCATATGTAGGACACCCAGGAGGGCGGTTGGGCATCCCTTGCAAGTCTTCTGCATGGGGTATGCTGCTCCCGGAATGAGACGGTGAAGTCCCCATGCCTGGTACTGTACCTATGACCTCACCTAGAGATCGCGTCTTTGCACATGCAGTTCAGAGCCCGTTGAGGTCATCTTTTTGGAGGAGGGCCCCCCTACTCCAGGACTCAGTTCACTCTAGCCAAAAGGGATACAAGGAAGTCTTTAAAAAGCACTGGCTTCGTTGACCTTCTGGCAACTTCTCTCCACAGTCCCCCAGACCATTGGCACCCCTCCAGCGTGAGGGTCCATTAGGACTCCGTGGGACTCCTTGTGCTGAGGGACAGCACCCCCAGGTGCTGGCAGCGTTCACCTACTTTTATTGTAACAGCCAACCCTCTGCCCTCCCTGTTCTCCTGTGGCCCCGCTGCCAGGCACTTCCCCTCCCCCGCTCTCGTCTTGTGTTTTCTCCTTTTCTTTTCTCCTGCTGTGGACCCAAGAACCAGCCCCCACTCCTCTTTCCCTTGAAACAGGATCATCCCTGCTCCCATGGACGCCTCCCCCAAGGCCACTGGTCTACTTTCTGCCTGGCCCAAAACCCCCTGCACACCTTTAGCTCCCCTGCCCCCTCACTTTGTGGGTGGGCTACCCCAAGCTAGCACGTTTGCAGAGCACTTGCTTGGGCGTCTCCCGTGAGTGCGGGTCCTTGTCTTCGATGCCCACAGAATGAGTCCTGTCATCCCCTGTCCCCTCAAACACACCGAGGCACACGCAGTGCCCCCTGCCCCCTCTGAACCCAGCTTTCCACACCATGCAAAGGCACCCCTATGCCCCTCCACTCTGGCTCGACGCCCTGGCTCTAGGTCAGCACCCCTGCCCCTCGTTGGTCTAAATCCCCTTCTGCACACCCACAGCTGCCACCTGGCTGGCCTTGGACAATGTGCAGAGGGGACCATCGGCATCCCCAGTGCGTCCTCTGAGCCCCACATCTGCCCCACATTCGCCCCGTCACCACAGAGTGCGTCCCTCTGCCCGGGGCTACTCCCACTCCCAGCAATGATGACCCTGGCTGCGGCCACCCCTGATCATCCACCTGCCGCCATGTCCCAGGCTTGGTCCCTGACGCCCCTGGAAACCCCCGTTTCATCGTTAATCGTGCACACGCTGTGACTCCTTGAGCCCTTACTCCACTCCTCCCCGCACAGGCCTTACTGCTGATGGTCCCCACAGCCTGCAAGGAGCTCACCATTGTCCTGACTTAAAACCACCTGGGAAGTGACCTCAAAGAGACAAACCGTATCCGTTGTGAGAGGCTGGACACGCCCCGGGACCTCGACACTCATGATCAGTCTCTGCTCTTCCTGGCTCAGGCTGTACACGTGTCCGGAGCCCTCATCCCTCAACCTGGCCCATGGAAACCGTGTTTCCCGCGCCCCCGCCTGCCTCCCTGACCCCTCTTCTTCCAGTCGCTCCAGCCCAGATATGACATGTAATCATATCCAAGCACATATTCTGCTCCCAATAGTTCATGGTGGTGCGTGGCTGGCTTTCCCAACTCTGCAGGCTGTATTGTCTCTCGTCCTCACCATGGAGCCTGACATGGCACCAGACTGACAATCTCGGACCCAGGGAGGGGCCAGGAACACTGACAGGCCTCCTTCTCCCTGTATCCTTGTCTCACCAAGATCCTTCGTCTCACGCGCGAGGCTGGGCATTCATTTATATACTCAGGACACCCACGTCTTTTTCTCCAGACACGTTACGCTTTCACAAGGAAGAAAGAAAAGAACAGGAAAAGGAAAGCATTCTACTAGGACCAGGTTGAGGGTTGTCCCCTGCATAGGAAATGCCTTCTGGGCTGTTTCCATGTTTCTCTGTCTGCTCCCCGCTGGGCGCCCCATCCTCCCGGGTAGCTCAGCTGTGCCTGCTGTGCAGACACGGGGACAGGTGTCTAGGTAGGGTGTCCGCAGTGGATGTGGCGGGCCAGAGCCGAGGTGCTAGTGAGCCTGTGCACAGAGGCCCAGGGGAGCCTGGGTGGGACTGCAGGTTGAGTGTGGGGCCCTGATGGTAAAGGAGCTCCCACCCCCCGGGGACGAGCTCCCAATGCTCAGGGCTCCAGCGTTCGGGCATATCTCGTCTGTAAGCCATCAGTGTCCTTCCCAGTAGGATTTTTGTCAACAAAGGCACAGGTGATGGATACGCTGATTTTTTTCTATAAAGAGTATTATTGAATATGCACCTTAGTTTTTGTCTCCTTCTTTCCCATTCATTGCAGCAGAGCACAATGAAAGATCATCAGGTACTTGGGGAAAGGCCAAGCCAAGTTTGTAAAAATGTGAAAGTCTGACTAATTTGAAACACACCAGCTCCCACTTTCAGAAGGCGTGTGCCAGAGGGTGAGTTCTGGAGCCCAGCCTGTGCGAGCTGGTGCCAGCCCTTGCTCCCTCTAAGCCCTGGGTCAAGTCCCTACACTTTCCCGACCTCAGCATTCCCCACTGCACGTGGAAGTTTCCACTCTCACACGCTGCCATTGTGATAATCTAACGAAATACGTGCAGTTGCAACGTTCTTAGGATTCTGCCCAGTCCATGCCAAGTCATCAACACCTAGTATTTTTAGCAGGAGATTATTAGTGCCTAAGGTTTTCAACCAGAAGTTCTATATGCATTGGGTTATTAACATACTTGTGTGTAGAAGCAACAGGTGTAGACCAAGCCAATGCTGGCATTCTTGGGGAAATAAAGCTTCTAATCAAACTTTGTATTTCTATAAAACTTTAGGTGTAAGTTGCACATTATTTATGGAATCCTCGTAATCTGCCCTGTGAGCCGCATACTCTATCCGTTCTCTCGAGACGAGGAAGCTGGGACAGAGGGACAGGAGTGACTCTGTGAGTACCAGAATCTGGGTGGGAATCACAGATGATTGTATTCATTCATCAAGGTTCTTTAGAGAGATCAAACTAATAGTTAATACAGTACGAATAGGTATTGACACAGACCGGTAGGTCTGTATTATACCTAGAAGTTAAAATATTGGCTATAAGGAGTTGGCCCATACGACCACGGAAATTGAGACGTTCCACGATCTGCAAGCTGGAGACCCAGGAAAGCTGATGGCACAGCGGGGAGAACTGGGAGGCAGAGGGGGTCAGTCCTGGTCTGAGGGCAGGAGGAAGAGAAAGCAAAGTCTCCCTACCTCTGCCTCTTTGCTCTAGTCAGACCCTCTGGGAATAGGGTGCCACCCATTCACTAGGGAAAAGTGATCAGCTTTACTCAGGCTATGGATGGAAATGTAGTGGCATCTGTAACACCCCCACAGACACACTCAGAATCATCTTGAGCCTACTGTCTGGGCACCCTGTGACCCAGTCAAGTTGGCATGTCCCATTAGCATCACACTGCTGTAACATCTGAAGGCGGTGGATACAATTTTCCTGGCAACACTTTTATCCTCAATTGTCTTCATACATGCTTCTAAAGCAACCTCTAGGTCATCCTGAATTCTGCATGAGTCAGCAGAAAACACCATTACACACGAGTGCATGTGTGTGCAAACACACACACACACACACACTCACACACGGGCTCCCGAAACGCTGTGCAAGATGTTACAGGCTTCCATTCTCTTCCACATCTCAGAACGACCTTGATCGGGCCTGCAGTCACAAACCTATGGGAAGATGTGACTTGTTTCTCTCATTACCCGAGCCCCCTCATGCTGTAACCTTGATCTTATTAAGCAAAACATAAGGAGCTGATCCCACAGCTGACGGGCGAGTCGATGTCTGTGGAGTGCTTACTCA
The DNA here is from genome assembly GCA_004024625.1 of Mellivora capensis. Classification (NCBI taxonomy): domain Eukaryota; kingdom Metazoa; phylum Chordata; class Mammalia; order Carnivora; family Mustelidae; genus Mellivora; species Mellivora capensis. The sequence goes on from PISX010010240.1 coordinate 50,064, forward strand.
TGTGAGGTAGATTAGTTCCCGCAAAGCATTACTCGTTAATTTACCCCATTGTAAAATGTCATTGACTACATGGGGCTTTTTAATGTCTTAAATGTCCAAGCGAACTATTAGCAGCCCTCAAACCCTGCCTCCCCTGGATCTGGAGAAAACCGACTGTAGCCTCACGCCAAGAGGGCAGCCTCTCGCCGTCTGATGGTATGTGTGCACCATACATGATTCACAAATGTCCCTGGACGGGTATCGGTTCCCAGCTTCTGTGACAGGAGAGGAAATTCCATGTCATCATCATGAATACGAGCTATCCTCCAAACCTTCGCCCCAGTAAATGTGGGGACCATCTGGACCTACTGACTTTTCTGTATTAAAGTCACTGGACAATATCAACACTCTCATCTCTCCACTGTGACTACTTTTAGAGCCATTTGAGATTGGAATGAGAATTTTGGAAGCTAAAATTTTCTTTTCTTTTCTTTTTTTAACTCAAAATAACATGTCTTTCATAGTGGAATATGATTGAAGAGTTTAGTTTGGGACTCTTACCTCATGACACAAACTCTAGAAAATTCTCTGCACCAGAATTCACCCATTTGATTGAGACGGATCCTTAAATGGCAGGGTAATTTGGATTTCACAGGGTCAGAGCGCCACACTGCTGTGTGTGGTTGAGGCTTTGCAGATGTGGGTGTGCATACAAGTTTGCTAAGCATGTTCCTTCTCTCTCTTCACTTCTTTAAAGAGTCCTAACTTTCCTTTTCCTAAAACTCTTTCTACACAATGTAACAGTGATCTCTTGTCCAAAATCCCATGGCCCTCCTCCATGTAGAGGCAAAGAGAAACCCCGTGGTTCTGCCATGCTTCCATGACTCCCCATGACCCCACAATTTCCCCACACCCAGCCTCATTGTGGCTTACCCATCTTACAAGATGCCCTTAATCTGCCCTTCAAAACGTTGCCAGATTATCCCCCCAGCCACAAAACAGAAGATGCTGCTTTCCAGCCTAACAGTCACAGTGACCTTGCAATCTGCCATGCAGCAGACCACTACACAGTGGACCCTTCAGACCTGCCCCCCAGTCCCCTACCTCTCCAGTCTTTGAGTCTCACCTCCACACTGGTCCTAACCTGCCACCTGGAAGGTTGCCATGACTTGAGTGTCTGAAGAGTTCAACATCGGTCCCCAAGGCCAAGACCCTAGTCCTACAGGTGTTTGTGTCCCAAATGAACCACACACACACACACACACACACACAATCGCAGGTATACACACATCAGTGTGAGGCAGAGCAGTGTTTGACGACTCCTCCAGGGTACAATACAAGTAGAATGGACCTTCCTTTCAGGAGCAGCCAATCATGTCCAGGGGGGCACGTATGAGCAGACAAATGGATGGTGTGGGGCATTCACCACTTAGGACGGCACCTTCAGGTTTCATTAGTGATGGTGACATGCAGATGGGATCTGTGGGAAGAGTGTGGCCTGGTGTCCTGCCCCTTCCAATTCCATGTGGTCCTAGAATGCGGGGTGTCGGCTGCACCGACGACGGAGACTCCCGTCTTTCCTGTGTGCTTTCATTGACTGTGTAACGCACAGTCATACAAACAGCTGGTTTTGAGTGACGCTGTCAGAATGGTTCTACTAAATGACTTGAGGCAGTGATTTATAATGAAGGCACAAACCTACAAGCACAGTTGGTACAGTTGCATTTGAACATCTGGTATTGATTGTAAGATAGAGTATACAATAACTATGTTATAAGAAGCACATATCCACCTAGGATACACTTTACATGGAGATGAAATATGTGCTCTATCATAGCGGAAATGTGAAATCCGGTTTCCCCAGAACTGGAAACACCTCCCGTGAACTCAGCCCACACCCATCATGAAAAGTCAAGAAGCTCGCCAGTGCCCGGCGCTTCAGACAAGGAGCTCCCAAGAGCCTACAGCCAACTCCAAGCAGGGAAAGACCCCGTCTTAATTGCTGTTGCCTAACTAATCCATGTGGCAAAATTGGTAGTCTGCTCCATTCAAGAAGAGACTTCTGGTGACTTGAAAGGTCAGGTGTCTATTATGCACATCTCCGCTATTCAGAGCAAGGTTCAGCTGCGGTTCTATAATTGGAGGAGCCGACCCAGAAGGAGGGACTTTGGACTCATCTGTGCCCAGATCCTTCTGCATCAACTGCTTACAGCATAGAGCAAGGCATGTCCCTCAATCAATCACCCACATTTTGTTCACTATGTCCTCTCTCTATGATTCCAGCCCAGCCAGGATTTCCCCAGTGGGGGAGCCATGGCCGAGCAAGGTGGAAAGGCCCACCTTGTCATGGGCTACACAGAGATAATGTACATGGAAGGACGTCACTTCCTGGTCTTCATTCCCACGCCAATGGCTCTACAGTCATTAACGTGTTCTCCCTTTGACTGCATTTGACTTTATATCCAGACGTCAACATTTCTGAATTTCTCCACTCTCTGCTGTTGTATCAAGAAAGTTTTTGCTGCAGAAAGTCAGCACCATTTTGTGCCTCTGAAAACGGGGTCCTTTATAAGGACCCCATGTCCGAGCCGTGTTGAACGGTACTACATTAGAGCCCCCTGGACGGGGATCTGAATAATGCATGCATGGTCTTTTGTGTTGCAGATACATTTTATGCAGATGCTGAACTCGGGAGATACAGGAAGAACAGGAGTAAGGCCATCATGCAAAGGAAGGCTACCATACATAAACCACTTACAATTTGGGTCATAATTGCTTGAACATGAATAGATAAAGATGTGGTTCTTATATACAATGGAATATTACTCAGCCATTGGAAAGGATGAAATCTTGCCATTTTCAAGGCTGTGGATGGAACTGGAGGGCATGATGCTGACTGAAAAGGTCAATCAGAGAAAGATAATTATCAGATAGTTTCACTCATATGTGGAGTATGAAAAGCAGCACCGAGGATCAAGGGGAAGGGAGGGAGAACTGAGGGGGAAGTCATCCGTGAGGGAGACAAACCACGAGAGACTCGTAACTCTAGGAAACACACTGGGGGTTGCTTGAGAGGAGGTGGGGGGGATGGGGAAACTGGGGGAGGGGCATTACAGAGGGTATGTGGTGGGATGAGCACTGGGTGTTGTATGCAACCAAGGAATCACTGCACACTACGTCAAAAACCAATGATGTACTTTATGTTGGCTAACTGAATTGAAAAAAAGACAAACAAATTGCATGAATATGTAAATACTCAATTATTTAATAAATATTAAAGTATGGATATGTCCAGGGTCCGATACGAGAGCCTCCGTGGTTTGGGCATGTTTCATAGGCGTCGCCCATTTGGGCCGCTCTCCCGACAGTAGCACACAGAGCAGTGGTTTGGGCTGCAGTGGTCTTTCCCTGGACACCGCAAGGCGGAGCACGGAAAGACCACACAGACCGACCTCGGACACACCTTCATGCAGCACATTATTAAATAGGGTTCTAGGAGATCACATGTCTTGGTGGCCCTGAGAGCATCATCTGGCCATAGCAGGACATAGCAATGGTGATGCATGGCCATGTGACTCACCAAAGAAATTCCAGATTATGTTACATTTGCAATTCTAAGGAAATAGAAGAGTATTAGTGAATGTGGGATGAATTTCATCCATTGGGCTCATTTTTGTTGGTGCTTTGACACTTAGGTCAAGATAGGATTTCTCTAGAAAATGCAATCCACATGGAGCCCCCTCTTGCCTGGCTGGGTAGAAGAGGCATTACCGTAGTTAAAGCAATGCCAGGGGAGACCGGCCCTCGAATGAGAGCTCCTGGTTTGTAGGTTAGCTTATCAAGCTGAGTTGTTCACAGTAGCTTGGCCGAGTCCCCAGTGGTTACTCAGAAAACAAAACTGTGCAGGTCAGAGAAGGAAATAGATAACCTGCAGCCTGTCCCCCTCCTCCTCCTGCTGGTTACTGCTGTACCCAGACTCCTCTCCCCGCTGGCAAAACAGCCCCTTCTCCCTCCTCCTCCTTCAGCACACTCTGAGCAGGCCAAGTGCTAGATTTCAAAGCCCCCAGCAGTTGTGGAAGAGAGAGACTCATTGATTGATGATATTGGAAGTGTAGAACGATCATTAAGGAACCCCACTCTGCCAGCCTGAGTTCACAGCTTTGAGAGTTTTAATTAGTGCTTCAGTTTTCAATATTATTTAAGGCAAAAACTAGAAAAATAAAAGTTAGGTGAAGGAAGAAAGGAAGAAACAAAAGAACACAGAATCTTCTGAAATAGTAAACCAAAGAATGAGAGGGAGCTGGGAGGGGCGCTTGGGTGGCTCATTCTGTTTAGCCCCAGACCCTTGGTTTCTGCTGTGGGGCTCCCCACTCAGAGCCATTTTGGTCTGTCCCTCTCCCTCCTCCGCTGCTTCTCCCCTACTCCCTGTTTCTCTCTCTCTCTTTCAAAAAATTAATAAATAAAAGCTTTAAAAAATAAAATAAAATGAAAAGAAGGAGCTGGGAAGGCCCCCAGGAAAAGACGACGGGAGAGGTCAGCAACAGGGGCCAGAGCCCAAGGAGCCGTCCGCCATCCAGCTGCACAGGGGAAGCCCCTTTTTCAACTGCGCTCTTTCTTCCGCGGGTGATTGTACCAGATTCTCCACAAAAATACCGACATCTGGGAAATGTGTGGTTTGGCTGTAGCACCTGCACTCAGCCCCACCCTCCCAATTTCTTCTACGTGCAGTCCGGGAGTACACGCTGCCTGCCACGTTGGACTGATTGAACCCGTAGTTGTACCTCACTTGGAAGGTGGTTATTAACATTAGGCTGAACCACAAAAACAAACAAACAAACAAAACAAAACAAACAAAAAACACAACTTATTGCCCCTATTTGAGACATAGAAAAATGACCATTTCCCATGATTCAAATGAATACAGATTTGGACACCTTCATTAGTAAAGAAATAAACAGCTTCCTCAAGCATGCATCATTTTCCCTTGTGAAAATTAGCCACTTGTAAGCTGAAATCGGTGACCCAGAGCCTGAACCACTTACGACTTTGTGATAAAACCGTTTCTCCAAACACAGTCTGCAAAAGCCAATGGGACTGAGGAGATTAGAAGTCAGTGGGTGTCAGAAAAGGAAGGGAGTATAAAAATGAATTCTTGAATAAACTGGGTGAGAAGTACATTCCTTTTGATTGTTGTCTCTTGCTTTTTAATGTTCTCAGAAAACGGCTGTATCTTTTGGAGTCTCTCAAGGATTTTTAGATAAAAAGAGAGATTTTATCTTTGCATGTCTATAAGCAGTGAAAAACTCCGGAGACCAAAACCTACAGGCAATTCAAATAAACTAAATCGGATCAAGGTAATATCAATGCCAGAATTAGAAGAAAACCCAGAGAGAATATCAATAACAACATTAGAACAGCAGGTTTCAACTGGAATCAATAGGCAGAATAAACAGAAAAAATTAAGTCACAAAGTGTTAGTAGATAAAAGCTCCCCACTCATTAAAATTCTGTTTGTCTTTGTGTCTTTTTATCAATGTACCTATATATCTATGCAAGTGTATCAAAGTTCGTAGTGTGAACGAACGATGAAATAATCTAATTAATTTCCGGTGTCATTCCACATATTCCTTTCAAGTTGGAACTGCAATATTAATAATGGTTTGCAGCTTAATAAAATATCTTTATGTCCTATTAACTCATATATCGGCTTGTTATAAAAGCCACTTTCTATCAAATAGCTAAACTTCAAAAGAGTTTTGCTTTGATCAGGAAAAAAAAATCAGGTTCTTTCCATTTGTACTGAATAACCTCGCTCAGTTTTACAGAAAGACAGTTGTCTGTGGCTGCCATTCACTCACAGAAAATATTCTAATGGGAAAAATGTTTTAAGAAGTCAGCATATAGGGCGGGAGCTGGTGGTCGAGGGAGAGCGTGCCTTGTACTTCAGCGCTAAGGGAAGGCGGCTTCCCGAAGGCGAGGCACAGGGCAGGAGCCCCCGCGGAAGCAGCCGCTGGAACCCTCCCCGAGCACCAGCAGGCAGTGGCCCGAGTGGTGGAATTCCAGGAATGCCACCAACCAAAATTCCGACAAGCTACCTTCTTCTTCTTTTTCTTTTTGAAGTCTCAAGTCCTGCTCATTGACAAATGGGCAAACTTTGCTTGTGGGTTGGCGAAGACTTGTTAAACAATTTTACTTTGTTGCCATGACACAGAAGTTGTTCTTCCGTGGCCTGTCAGAGCGTGTGGTCAGGACAGGTTCCCGCCACTGGCTCCAGCTCCTGCCGCTCCCCGTCCTGATCATCCCTGCTCCTGGCCGAGGCCTGCGCACCCAGCTTGATGCTAGAGTACTGGATTATTCAGCGAGGTTCCACCAATGACCCTAGAAGGTCAATACTAAAGATCTTGGGGTTTCCTATGGTTGTTCCTCTCAGCATCACAGCCAAAATAGAAGGTAACAACCAACCAAGGCATTTAATTAACACTTTATTTATTCATTTGGTGTCTTTTCCCAGAAGAGACTCCAAACACACTTGCTTTTCTGGTGAACAAATCTAAGTGGTGAGGGGTCCTAGGGAAGGCAAATATGGGGAGGGTCCCCCTGGAGGTGGGGGGAGGTGAGAGAGATCAGCCCCTGATTCTTGCCTGTGAGCCTGCAAAACAGTTCTGTCTAGGAACCCTCACATCTGTGCTCACAGGGACGTCACAGGGAAGGAGAGTGTCCAGGCCTGGCAGCCGTGCATTTATCTGGGGAAGGTTCCTTCATGGACATCAGTGGGGACAAGAATGGGGCATGAGGAAGTTGTGCCCACAGGCTGGGGTTTGGGCGAGGTGGGTGACCTGGATGGCACACCCAGTGTGTGTCCCAGGGCTTGCTTCCTGCTGTCCCCACCCCTGAGTCCGGCACCCAGAAGGTGACAAATCCATGCTTGCTGAAAGAGTCACCAGGGTAAGCAGAAGGGTGTGCTGGATTATCTCCGCAGAGCTTCTACTAACAGTTGGCAGTTAACTCTGTGCACATGCATGATGTCCCACATTCCAGAGCCCTGAGGTTGCAGTTAGTGCTACTGTTCTCATGTGGGGCGGGAACCATGGCAGGGATGTGAGGCCAGACCCTCGAGGGGCACTCAGGACCCTGTCTGCACTCAAGAACCCCTCCCACATGGAAGGGGGATGGAGACCACCTTCAAGGCCCAGGGAGAACAGATCACAACAGGCATGATGGTTCCTAGGGAGGACGTCCTGGGAGACTCACACACTCAGACGCAGAGCCATATCTGTACTTCAGGCACAAACACATGCCCGCGCCTTCCTCCCACAGCACATGCATCGCTCCTTGGTCTCAGGTCGTGCCCCTTGAAAATGCCAAGGAGTCCAGATTGAATGAGGTTGGACGGCAAGGAATCATCTCCAATTTCCGAGAGGGAACATCGGCAACACGTCACGAGTTATGCAAGTTCCCAAGAGTCGAAGGAAAAGCTGATCATGAAAATACTCATCTAAAACATGATTCTGGAAGAGGCTTAAGTGTCAGGAAATCCCACCGTGGAGCAAGGAGGATGAGGTCCCGTGGAGCTGGGGGTGGGATGTACTTGTACTTGTGGTCTCGTGATTGCGTCACACAAAGCTGAACCTCAGGGCCCGTTGGAGGGTCCTCACTAGAGGACTGTCAGTGTAGACACAAGCCCCCAGCGTCTGTGAGGCTCAGAGCCTGGCCGCCGGCCGCCGCACCCCTCAGCTCACAGCAGCGATGCACCTGCTTCCAGCCGTTTCTGAAGCCCATGGCTAGCCCGGTGTGGGAGGAAGCCCCATAGTCAGGCCTCCTCTGGCTACTCTTTTATAAGTTTCAGCTTTGTTCTGAGAACATTATCAACAGCCTCTCAGCCAAGGTGCCCCGGCCTTGGAATTTTCTCCCCTTAGTTTTCCTTTTTTTCCCCCCACCCTGATGTTTCTGGAGAAAAAAAACGTAAACTTTAGTCACAGTCCCTGAAAATCATCTCTGAAACACAGTTTGTAAGATGATCCATGAAGGCACAGGAGGAAAACTGGAAATAAAAACACAGAGAACTTAAACTTTCTTATATGGATGGAAATTTGTGCATATAATTTTTAAATACTTCTACATATGGTGACTCAATTTTTTTTTTTTAACTCATGGGGTGAATGAGTGGGAAAAAGGACTGACGACACCATGAGTCTACACGGTGATTCTCAGCCCGTGATGACTGGGGTGTCCAGGAAAAATGTCAGGGGACATTTTGGTTGTCACAGTCAAGGATGCCATGGCCCTCTGTAGGTCCAGTCCAGGGACACTGCAGAAGGTGCTCTGTGCATGGGGCTGCCCTTCACACAAAGGATTGAAAGCCCAACATTTTCCTAGTGCTGAGCATAGATTAAAATTCAAGACCTCTTGATCTTGAAAGGAAGGGCTCCAGGACTGTGGTGCCCATGAGACCCCAACGAGCACCACCCACTCCCTCAGCCATGGTCTGTGGCTCGTCCCTCCCTAGTTTGGGTCTCTGGTCCTGCCACTGAGCCCCGGCTTACAGGTTCCTCAACAGCACTGACTCTGATGCACACCCTCCAGGTGTGCCTGATCAAGCAGGGGCCCCCGACTCCATCCCTGGACCAAGTGGGCATCTGGCCTTGTCCACAGCCATTCAGTGGCCTATTTTTGGGAAGTGCTGTTGGTCCCCCAGTTCCAGCAAAAGCTGTGCGTGAGCAGGGTGGTCAACAGCCGCTTTGGAACTGAACTCTGTGTGAGGATCTTTCTGAGTCGGATGAATCCGAGATCATGTCCTCCAACGTCCTCATTTTACAAATGAGAAGACTGAGGGCCAGAGAGATGAGCTGTTTCCAGACCACAAATATGGGGACCACAGCCCCAGGGAGAATGTGCACATCCAAATACTTTCTTCCTCAGGCCTCTGGTGCTGTTTTTAATAGGAACAGATATAATATCCCTTCTGAATCTATCTTATAGATAGATATACCTCTATAAGTCTGTGACTTATACCTCAGTGGTGTAAAACATTTTGCCCCAGTGTGGATGCCTTAGAGAGACATCTGTTTACTTCCGCAATCCGTAAGGAAAAGTTCTGATCAGTTTCCCCCACGTGACACACACACAAAAAACCCACCTCATAATGCTGGTGGGGAGCAGGGGATTCAAACCCTCTTTGAGTCTTTGAAACAGACTTTACAGCTTTCCATGAAAATCATTTCCCGTCGTTGGTGTCCGTCCTTCTCCCCACTGGTGTTCCGTGTGAAGCTACATATTCCAGAGCCTCACATCAGCAACAGCCTTGGCAGATCTGTGTTATCTCCAGCCACATTCAAGTGATCTAACCCAGGGTGGCTGAGCTCACTTCCAAAGAAAACGGAACAGGGTCGGGTGCAGCCCATCTGAGTCACACTCCACATATGACCAAAATTAACCGGAGGACGTGCCGTCAAAGAGAAAATGGTGGCTGGCGCCTGGGTGGCTCAGTTGGTTGGGCGTCTGCCTTCATTTCAGGTCATGATCTCCGGGTCCTGGGATCGAGTCCCATGTTGGGGCTCCCTGCTCAGTGGAGAGTCTGCTTCTCTCTTCCCCCTGCCCCTCCCCTCCTCACAAGCATGCTTGTGCATGCTCTCTGTCAAATAAATAAATAAAATCATAAAAGAAAAGAAAACGGCCACATTTTTCAAAACACGGGTTTCCTAGTACTGTAGCAAAGAAGAGATACGGAGCCTAGGTTCCCGAGGCCTCATCTTCTGTGTGACAGTGTGACGACATAGCTGGGGTCCTGGCAGGGATGGGGCGTCCGCAGTCCAGCATGTCAGTGAGGAGAACAGACCTACTCAGGGCAGACTCCTCGTGAGTGTGAATCACCTGGCCCCTGGCTTCCCTGGAGGCTGCTCAGAGGGACTTGAGAATGTCCTGGGCTAACAAGGAATCCGGATGGCATCTGAGGCCATCACCATCTTCCTATTTTAATGGGGTAAAGAGAAAACAGATGCTCCCAGGCCTGAGCACCCAGTGTTGCCCTCTACAAGGGCGGGCAAGCCAGCCAGCTTTGCACTGGAAGGGATGGAACAGAAAATGTCGTTATAGGATCTCTGAATTGGATCTCTCTCCAAAAGCCTATTTGCATATAGGATGTGTCTTGAAACATACTTTATCCATAATAACAAGTTGGAGAACATACTGAGATGTTTAAAAATACACAATAAACATACATGTGTGTATATCTCTTCTAAACCACACACAGTGATTTCAATAAGACTACTTTATGGTGAGGGCTGAGAACGTCCAGCAATCTCTCTAATGGGCCAGAGCATTTGGCTATTACTAGTGGGACAGACCTCTGAGTAATGGGTTACATTTAACTCGGCAGGAGAAGTCAGATTCTGGAGAAGCCCAAGCGCCGTTCAGTGGAACATTTGGGGAAATGGATGGAGCATTCCACGGGAATCTGGCTAACGCATCCCTCTCTTTCCCATCAACTCTCACAGGGCTATGAGGTTAGAGGGTAAGACAACTCACCCACAGCCCCTGCATGTGTTTCGGCTTGCGCACGGAAACACCGCGCATTCTGTATGAATAGTCCTAACCACCTACTGTGGTATGAAGATGCTCCTTGGGAGTTCAGCCTCCGCACACCCTCTGCTGCTCCCACGGGCTCTGCCCTGGGCCCCACACTGTGCTCCCAGGCATCAACGGTCAAGTCCACCACCCCATTTTTCCCCAGGCCGTGTGGCTTGAGCTGTGATGCTCTCAAATCTGGGTACAACCTCTCTGCTAAGTTGCTGTGGAACCATCTCAGGAGTGTAACCCAGGTCCCAGGGACAGAGTCCTGAAGATCTCCAGAGGGGCCTCACCCACCACCTTGCCTGGACAAGACAGGGGCAGGTCAGCCAGAGCGCCACATCCCCACTGAGCCCAACCTGTGGGGGGCGGGGGCAGGACCCAGAGCGATGTCTCCTCCCCACCTGCTGCTCCACGATGGGCAAAGCCCTCCATGCCAGGAACTCTCTGCCCTTTGCCCAGAAATCAGGCTGAGGGGCTCATGGCCATGAACAAGTGCCCCTACTTGGCTCACTGGACCCGCTGACCACCACGACCACAGCAGGTGTCCCCAGGGCCAGTTGGGCTCTAAGAGAGACCTGCATTTCTTGGGAGGGAGGACCAGCCGAGGATGGGGACACAAAGGGATGTGCCCAGAGACAACCACTGCCTCGGCTGTCTGGTCCATTGTGTGAGCACGGCAGGCAGGTGACCAGTGGGCTGTCCGCCCCCAGAGGCTTCTGAGGCCTTTGGGGTCCCTGGAAAGTCCAGTCTGATCAGGACTCTGCTAGGTCCACAGATCTTCCCACCCCCCAAGGAGGCTCATTTACTGTCTGTCTTTGGTCTTCCCCAGATGAAGGGTGAGGCTAGAAATGTAGGTCGTACTTACACAGGTGAAGAAAGCCAGGGACAAGTGCCTCCAGCACTTACCATGCGTAACAACAATGCTCCCCCACCCCCCGCCCGTCTGCCTCTTCCCTCCAAATGCAGTTGCCCGGAAGGCGGGCTCAGGGTCCCTCAACCCTGCAGCTGGGTCTGGTCGAGTGCCTGGCACACAGTGGGGGCTCAGCGAGCGCCCAAGGAGGGCAGGTGGGAGGGGGCATCAGGAAGATGTGGGAGCCTCATGTCTGCTGATAAATGCCAATAAATATGCAAATGATGAATCTGGAAATGCTCTTCTACTTTCCAATTCAATTCCAGTAACCCAGGGGGTAAATCTCTATAAATTATAGTGGAGTGTGACTTGTAAATAACATTTTTCTGACATCCCTAAAGCATTGCTGTTTCTTTGGAGTTTATAAATTGTGGATGTAAATGAGTTTATATAACCATTTCGTAGTTAATAAAAATAATACGCAGAGCAGACCTGGGAATCAGGTGCTTCCGAGTGTATCAACATGCTGGGTGTGGATACAGATGTGCTGGGTTGTAATTTGGTCAAGCCCAGGCCGTGGGAGCTGTGCACGTGAGGTCTGCAGGGACAACTGGGAGACCTTCTCTCACTCGTTTGTTAAGGTGGAGACAGAGCCAAAGCTCCCAGGTGCGGGGCACGGTGCTCAGGTAGGAGCATGCAAACCCTCAAGACCCAGCCAGACTCCGAGACGATGAAGCCCAAGGGAGTTAGACCCGCTGCCACCGGGAAAGGAGATGGGGCATGTGATGGGCCTTGTTCAGGCTCCGGCAGGGAGCAGGCACACCCCCAAGGGCGAGGGGCCGGGGAGGAGACTGGGATGCGAGGGGTGGCTCCCTAGCAGTCACGGCTGGGGTGCAGGCCAGCCCTGGAATAACTTTGTGCCGTTAGGAGATCAGACGCTCTCGGGTAACGGAGCCTCAGCACAGGTGCAGGTTCGATCTAGGGGCACCGCGCTGTTGGCGACAGCGGGGAGGAAAGCCAGCTGGAGGGCCACAGTACCCACAGATGTAGGAAGGGCTCCGTGAAGAGAGAGGAGGTTAAAGCATGGGGCTTTTCCCCTTTGCAGACCTTTCCTGCATGTCTGCTGAAGCAAACGTGAGCTTCTTCATGCGTGTGTGGGGGAGATCTGACGGGAGGAGTCAACAAGCAGGCAACATCGTTGGCGGGAGCCGTCCGGGCTTACGTCTCTGTGCGAGGCTCCTACAGAAAGCATGGAAGCAGATGTTGTTCCTAGCAGCACTCCAGAAAAGTCCTGCGTGGGCACTGGCCGGTCGATGCCTAAGGATGCCCCTTGACTCAAGGTCAAAGCTTGGGGTCAGAGCAGTCCCAGCTTGAGTCATCTCATGCCAGAGGCATTTTCTCCTTAATGCCTCATACTTTTGCATCTAATGCAGAGAAAAAAAATGGTTTTAGGTAGAAGCAACCTCTGATCTCTTCCAGGACACAGGTACACACGGAGTAAGATCTGACAGGCACGCACACACACGTGCGCACACACACACTGACACACACAGGGACCTCTCCCAGGTCACTCTCTCCTATGAATGTGATACACACATCATAGCTGAGATACTAACAACCAGACCTGGCAGAGTTTTAAGAACGATCCACTGTGACCAGGTAAAGTTTGCTGCAGGAATGCAAACAACACATGGCTCCAGAGCGAAGTGGAAACAACATGTGTACTTGAAGTTAAGTCTTTTTTAAGAAGGTCTTACCAAGTTAGGAGAGACATTCTTTTTACCTTCAAATACCTACTAAGTACCTACGTCGTTGTTTCCAGGTGTCTGTGTGTGTGTGTGTGTGTGTGTGTACATGTGTGTGATCAATGTGTCTCCTTATATGCGCATCTCTGACACTATAATCAGATAACCACAGAGAACATCCAATTTGATGCAGAAACGCAGCCAGGAACAAGGGCAGCCCACCATCCCTGCTGCCCCTATAAGCACCAGCTCAGGGAACCGACACGCCCCTAACCCGGGACTGACCTGTTGACAGCTGTTGATGCTGTGAAGTAACTAACCCTTTTATTCTTAAAAATGTCCTGATGTATGTCACTTATGTAACTATGGGATCATCCTACCTAAGGCATGAAATAAAATAAATTTATGATATCAGAAAGAAATACTTCAAGCATATTTATTTCTGATTTCTGGTAGCTTATCAAGAAAATCAAATACAAAATGATTAGAATTCATAAGAACATTCAGTATTTAAGTATGTGGGTGAAGGTATCCTTTTCTTCTGTGGGCCACCTAAGTTCACCTAAAGAATTGCTTTACAGTTTCTAGAAGAATCAGAACAGAAGATTCTGGAGGAAGTCCTGCAGCCTTCAGTACCTAGCAGACGCCGGTCTCGAGCCCCGTCCACAGCGAGCCGTGGGTGTCGGCGTTCTCACGGTCCCACTTCCCGGAGGGACACTGAGGCCCAGACAGGTCGGCTCAGGCCCGACTTCGCCGCCACCCCCACGGGGCCGACACCGCCTCTGCCCTGCAGGAGGGACCTGAGGCCCCGAGACGCCTCATGGGACTGCGGGCGGTCGGGGAGAGAGGGTGGCGGCCAGGACGGTTGTCCCCAGGGCTGCCCACCCGGCAAATCAGCACAGCCCCACCAACCAGCAAAACTCTGGAAACCCTCTGTGGCTGCCTCACCGGCTGCAGGAGACCGAGCGACTCTGTGTGTCCCCCTCCCGTCTGGCCATGCGGGACCGGCAGGGCTGTGGGCCCAGGCGTCTGCAGCCGGTTCCTCATCCAAGGCTCTGGGGAGAAGCTCACTTCAGCGCTGCCTTGCCACTGGTGGCATTCTGCGCTGCGGCGGAGGAACTGAGGTCCCCACTTCCCGCTGGCTGTACCCGGGAGCCACTGTCAGCTCCATCTCAGCAGCTGAATGTCCTTCAGACCCAGTCCTTCAGGCTCTTGATTCCCTGACTTCCCGATCTGCAAGCGGCTGGAGAAAGCTCAGACCGTTAGAAGGCTCAAGGCACGAGGTCAGGCCGCCCTCTCTCAGCGTCTTTGGTGCCACAGAACATTCCAGTCATGGGAGAGAGATGCGCTGCATTCACAGTCCTGGGAGAAACCTCTGGGTGTGGTGGGAAGTCTTAAGCACGATCTGAGGATTCTGCCTGCTGCACACATGAGGGGGTGACTTCCTAAATAAATAAAGCCAAAGAGTTCTTACTAAATGTTGTCTTAGAAAGGCTGCATAGGGACGCCTGGGTGGCTCAGTCGGTTGAGCGGCTGCCTTCAGCTCAGGTCATGATCCCGGCATCCTGGGATCGAGTCCCACATCGGGCTCCTTGCTCGGCAGGGAGCCTGCTTCTCCCTCTGCCTCTGCCTGCCGCTCTGTCTGCCTGTGCTCGCTCGCTCTCTCTCCCTCTCTCTCTGACAAGTAAATAAATTAAAAAAAAGGCTGCATATCAAAAGAGAAAGTGGCCTCAATCGTGCAGTTTTGAAGGTGCCCGAGTGGGACAGCATGTCTGCTGTGGATGGTCTATGCCGTTCACTGATGTGGGGAAAGACTTGCCGCGTCTAAAAGCTACATGCTTCCTTGTGTGTGGACATCCCTGGCCCGGGCTCCCTGACTCACATGCGGGTCTGGAAAGCAGCCTGGAGGACGTGCTGTGCGATGAGCTGGACGGGAAGAGGGAGAATGGCTCGGGGTCCTGGAAGCCCCCCACAGGACTGGCTGCAGGGGGACACCCAGGTCAGCCAGGCCCCAAACCCCAAACTTGCAAGGGTGGTCGGAGGCACCGGGGCTGGGCAGCCCATCTCCAGGTGGGTCACAGACATGGAGAAGGAGGCGAAGACACCAGCCCAGGCTGCCTGCCCCTGTTCTCCCTGGAACAGTGTCCTAAGTTCCCACAACATGCCAACAACACGCCTGTGTCCCCACCCAGCCCTGCTGTGCTCCAGCTGGCATGTCTCCTTCCCAGTGTAGGGAGAGGACCCCTGTGTCCGGGGCCTGGAGGGACCACAGGGGCCCGCTGCTGAGGAGGCCGTCCCAGAGCGGCTCTGGCTAGCCTGACCCACTCCAGACACCGTGGGCTGGCCAGCGTGGCCTCTGCCATGTGAGGTCACCGTGGTACCTCCTGGAGTTGAATGCTGAATTGTCAGTATGTAACCATGTATGTTTCTGTGGAAAAGCTTTGACTGTCATTGGGACTTTAAGAAACTATGACTGGCCTTTCCTATCCCCAGCAGGGGGAATACATATATAAATGTATTTATTTTACATGTATTTTCTCCAGGTCAATAAATTTTACATATATATATATATAGTCTATAGATCGCACACACACACGCACGCACACACACACACACACTTTATTAATGTGGAGGAATCAGAAGCCAGTGTCTTCTGTAATAGCAGATGCTCTCATGGTGTCATCTTCAAAGCACCTCCCTCACGCCCTTCTCTGGCCCACGGACCAGCCCCCCGAGGGGCCGGGACGGAGGCTGACAGGTGAGAGAAGGGTGGCAGACGGGTGAGACAGGAGCCCAGATCTCCCACTGGGCACAAAGGAAGGCTCCCCTGGAGGACTGGAATC
This sequence comes from Mellivora capensis, assembly GCA_004024625.1. Lineage (NCBI taxonomy): Eukaryota > Metazoa > Chordata > Mammalia > Carnivora > Mustelidae > Mellivora > Mellivora capensis. Next base: position 66,050 of record PISX010010240.1, read on the forward strand.
CTGTCCAGGACCAGCCCCCCTGTAAGGAGGAGAATTTGAGCCACCGGGAACATGAAAAGAAGACAATTTGGAGTCTGAGCACTTAGAAACCACAGAGTATTTGCTTTCTATGTGAACCGCCTGAAGGAATAATTCGGTTCACCCCAGGCCAGATTGAGGGGACCATGTTCTCCAGCAGCCTTAGACGACTTGCCTTTGGTTTGCAAACCACACTGTGAAAATTGGCTCTGGCTTCCCTGGATGCGGAATAACTTTCGATCAAACTTAATTAAAGTAAGACCAGTCATATTTATCTTGTGTTTTCTCTCAGGCAGTGTTTTTCTTCTAATTGGGACTTGAGGGTAACCCCAGCCAAGGCGCCTTGGGCTACGGAGACTGGCCGCTCTGGGCAACCTGACAGGCGGCTGGCTCTCCTGTGAGGAGACGCAGGCCCTGCTGCGGGTTCATCCACAGAGGCCCCATGAAATCATTCCCATCCCAGCCGTGGAGATAATTTCCAGTTTGAGGTGGATCTGCAGAAGGACTCTGACGTTTTCAAATGGCCCCAGGAGCCGTAACTCAAGACAGTGGTGTCTCGGGAGCACGTGCTGCAGAGATGCCCCAGCGTCCCGTTGCTGTGATCCTGACTTCCTGCACCCCCAGGAATCTGTGTGAACTTGTCTGCTCGGGAGCCCCAAATGGGATGGGATGGGAAAGGGCAGCCATCCCGCTCCTGGAAGGTGCTGTTCCGCGGCCGGCATTTCTGCCCGATCTCAGTGTGTTTTAGAGGGAAAGGGACGAGCGCTGACAAGTACATCATCCTGACGAAGCCTTTCAGGGACTGTGAGGGACCTGAGCGCCAGCCGTCGGGGCTCCGCACATCACACGGGGGATGCAGCCAGACGTCCAAACGAGACACTTAAATCATACACTCTCGGTATCCCCCGTTTCCTGCGCTAGGGCAAGACATTCTGTAAAGTCCCGCAAACGCTCACATCTGACGCCTGCTTCCTGGGAGCAGCACCCCTTACGCTCCCAGGAGGCGCGGAGCTTCGAGGGACGGGGGCCGGCGAGTGGCTCTGCGCCCTTCCCAAACACACTCGCGGTCACCGCAGTGGGCAATTCCTCCCTCGACTTTCCAAGATAAATGGTCGTCCACCGTGTACACGGGGTTTTCTGTCCACAGCTGTTTCCATTTTATTTTGTGTCTGGGATCTCACCAACGCCATGTAATTTTCACATTTTTCCAAATTGAGCTGTTTGAGTTTTGACTTTGGCTCTGTTTGCCACATCACCGGAGTCCAGGCTCCCTTAAAAGGGCAGCGCTTTCAAGTTTTGAAAGACAGGTTTACTTGAAAAGGAGTGCTGCAACTTATTTTCAGGTTTCCGAGCTCTTTGGGTATCCCAGCCGGCTCTTCATCTTTCCTACCCAGCATTTTCCATGTGACTCGAGGATAAATGGCCCTAATAAATCCCATTATTCTGAAGAACAATAAAAATAACAGGTTGGTGACACTGGAGCCATGATAAATACCATTTTTTATTTTGCCTCGTCGTTATTATCTCTTCCCTCCTGCCGGCAGCCGATAGCCTGTCTCCCGGCAAAGCTAGCCGGGGATCTGGGCCCTGCCGGCGGAGACAGACAGCCAGGAGTCTGTCTTCAGGAAGTGGGCAAGTGCAGAGGCAAATGGTCTTTGCAGTCCTGGACAGTCTTCAGAACATTCCAGCCAGGGGAGTCCCTGAACCCCAGCCTAAGAGCTGCTACCAGTCCCTCCGCTCTTCTCGTTGGAATGATCTGGAGCCCTAGATGACTGTGTCCCCTTCTCGTGGATTTAATTATTGGAACTCAAGTCCAAAGACAAGGAGCTGGTGCGACAGGCTAGAAGGACACATGAAGGCTACAGGGACAGAGGACTAGCTTTAGGTACTCACACAAGTTCTGGAAAGCGTAGGAAAGGCAACTTCTTAAACTCGCAGAGCCAAAATCAGATGCGCTGAATGGCACAAAATCTTGGTGTAAGCCCTGTTTGTATTTATCTGGGTACCAGATAAGGTATTTATCTGGAATTAACTTCCTGAAAACAGAGCAAAAGGACCCAGTCCATGAGAAGGTGTTAGTAAAATGCCCCATGAGTGACTCCACTGGAACCCTCTGGCCACAGCCCTGGTGGGCGAGGGACCGTGGTGGGTGTGACGTTTGGGGAGATAACCTGCAAAATAAGATGACAAGCCCCAGCCCAGCCTCAGCGAGCCAAAGCAGGGGTGACGCCCCCACTGAGGACTGCCAGCATCTCACAGCCTGTGGTCCAACATTCTCCTGGAATTTTCCGTATTAATTGTCTTATTTCATCTGCATTTCCTCCTGTCATTCCCGTTTCCAAAGGAACCTGCTGCTTCTGTGTCTGATCTGAAGGCAGGATGGGTTTAGTCTTTCCTAAAGAAAGTTTTACCTTTTCCTTTAGGCCAGCACTTACTTGTTCCCATCTAGCAGGCTTGGGAATGCGTGGACATCCACTGGGCATAACAGCAAAAGTAGCAATGTTCTCGAGCCCACCGTGGGGTAGGTGTTCTCCTGCAGCGCTGGCACACGTCCTTCTCACGCCAGCCCGACAGAGCAGGAGTTTGCATTAAGCCCATTTCACAGGGCAGTGAGGCAGATGGGGCAGGGCCAGGATGAAGACCTTGGCGAAGTAAGCTCCCATGGAGAGAAGCCAGGTACAGTCCGGCTCCAGGGGCCACATGCTCATGGCTCTGCAGTGTGTCTCCTGCTGTGCCATGGAGTGGTCCAGTGGGGGTTGGGACATCACTGGGAAAGTGGCCAGGAAACTTCCTGCTGCCTTGAGAACATTTTTTTTTTAAGATTTTATTTGAGAGAGTGGAGGAGAGAGAGAGTGAGTGAGAGTGAGTGTGAGAGAGAGAGAGAACAAAAGCAGAGCAGAGGCACAGGGACAAGCAGACTCCCCACTGAGCAGGGAGCCCCATGTGGGGCTCGATCCCAGGAGCCCGGGATCATGACCTGAGCCAAAGGCGGTTGCTTCACTGACTGAGCCACCGAGGTGCCCTCCAGCTTTGTGAACATTTAACCAGGATTTGTGTCATTCCTTAATCGGAATGTGTCTATAATAAGGTCCATCAGCACTCATCAGAAGAGAAAGACAAGGGCATAGCCAACAAAGCTTGGGGATCATCGATCCATCCAGCTAAATCCTGGTACAGTGTTGTACCGATTCCTCTCTGTCTACATGTCTGACCAGCCCATTTCCTTGAGTACAGCATTTAAGATTTAAGAAGTCATCTAAACACACCCACAGAGTTCCCGGGGGTTAAGAATCCCAGAACAATTCCTCTTAATTTGGCACTTAGTCTCTTTGTGGTGATGGGAGAGAGGGTGGGAAGGCTGGGCTTCCGAATTGGGGAGGGGGATAGAGGCACTGCAGGCAGACCTTCATGGAAGCATTAGCTTGTACTCAGGAAAGGAGCAAACCCACACTGGCATCAGGACCGTGGAGGGGACAGGAGGTCCCGGTTGAGGGGGTATCTGTCAGCTTCGCCCTGACGGTGACCAGCATCACAGATGCGCGTGCCTGCGTTTGCACACGACCTCACCCCAAGAGGGCTTCATGCATGGATTACACTAACCTCTATCATCTTGAGACTCTTTATAATTTCTGAACAAAAGCCCCTGCAATGCCATTTTCCAGCAAGTCCTGCAAATGATGTAGCCAGCCCTGTCCAGCCCAGACGTGGTCTATAAAGGATGTTTGCGGTTGTCATTTGGCTGGAAAAGGAGATGCCGTTATTGGGGGAGGAGGAAAGAGACTTTGGGTGATTACGTATACAACCCCAGAATGTTTCTGAAGAAAGACTCCCACGTAACACTGTCCACACAAGCCGCAGTCCGGGGGCAAATGCAGCCCGGAGAGCATGTGGCCGGCAGAACGCGTGGCCGTCTCACTCCCGACACACATGGCTGATGCGCCGTCCATCCTGTGCAGACTGGGGCGAGCCTCTGTGTCCTGATGGCACCCTCGCCTTTGCTGAAGCTAACTACCACCTTCTGAAAAAGTAATACCTTCAAGTTGTAATACAGAGTCTGCTAAAAAAAAAAAAAATCATAATAAACAAATTTAAAAAAGAAAAGTCAAAAGTCATGTTTTTAGTAAATGAGAAAAATCAGTGAAACCCACAAACCCGTGATGTGATTCTGGACATGGTGTTAAGGACATCGAATGCTTTGCGTCTCCAAGGCTGGTGATCCTTGCGCTGGGACCACAGTGCGACCTGCGTGCTGGTCAAAGCGGACTTCCCGAGCGACTCCACGAGGCACGTCGCCATGGAGAAGAGAGGAGACGGGGCCTCCTGCACCCTTTATAGGCATGGATAAAGGCACTAGGCGGACTTCCCTGACGTGGGATGAGGTGAGGGAGAGCACAGAGCAAAGCGCCAACATGTGGGAATGTGGGGCCCAGGTTTACTAGTGACCCTCCCTATATTCAGTCCTATATTCTCCAAAGGACTCAGGCTTCTTGCACCCAAGTTGAGTGGTTTGGGGGAAAGGTCAGAAGGCTTTCATTTGCACTGGACAGAAAGTCGGAGTCGTGCTGCCAGCAAGGCAGGCATGGACCCACAGCCGGGGGTCCTTCTTCTGCCCAGCTGCTCGCACAGCCCCAGCATGAGGCTCAGAAGCCAGGCCTGGAACTGAGATGTGACCTCTGCTCTCCAGCCCTAATACAGCCCCTTGTGGTTGGGAGAACACCTGCATCACGGAACAGCAGAACTGCCTGTGGGGTCAAAGCCCCCTAGCCACTCAGGTTGGATGCCTGACATGCCAGGGCTCCCGGAATTGGGGGACGGTTCCAGGGCCTGCATGCAGACAGCCCTGCTCTCTCCAGTCCATTTAGCTGAGGAACGCGGCACCTGGAAAAAAAGCAAGGGTGGGGGCAGGGATGGGGGTGGGGGGACACTACAGCCCTTTTCATGCATTTTCCTGGTTGATCATCAGCCACTCTGGCAGGAATCCACTACTGTGTTCTCAAGAGCACTAAGAAAACCACCCATTATTCTGACTTGTAGGAGAATCTAATGCATAACTTACTGTTCAAGGGGTGTTCAGACCCTCTGACCCAGGAAGTACACAAGACCAATGGGGTCCTGCCAGGATCAGCAGCCAGCGTACAATCAGATTGGATATTTTAAGCACTTGGGGGTTCCTGACGAGATAACACAGAAACAGAGTTTCAAAAGGGCAGACTTAAATCTAGGAAATGTTTAACAGCTGACTGAAGAGGGAAAGTTTAAAAAACAAACCAAAAA